>JAVKPL010014279.1:0-82115 GCA_032173675.1 Gastrolobium villosum | reverse complement strand
TTATTGGCCCACCATATTTAAGGATGCCAATTTGTATGTCCACAAATGTGATAGATGTCAAAGGACTGGTAATGTTTCTCGAAGGCATGAGATGCCTTTGAAACCAATTTTAGAAATTGAAATCTTTCATGTCTGGGGCATAGATTTTATGGGCCCATTTCCTCCTTCTTTTGGTAACCAATATATATTGGTGGCTGTAGACTATGTTTCCAAATGGGTAGAAGCTGCTGCTTTACCCACAAATGATTCAAAAGTGGTAATTAAATTCTTGCAAAAGAATATTTTTACCCGATTCGGAACTCCTAGAGCCATTATAAGTGATGGAGGTAAGCATTTTGCAAGTAGACAATTTGAGGCTCTTTTAGCCAAATATGGAGTTAAGCATAGAGTCTCTACTGCCTACCATCCACAAACCAGTGGGCAAGTAGAAGTTACAAATAGAGAAGTGAAAAGGATTCTAGAAAAAGTTGTAAATCCTTGACGGAAGGATTGGTCCTTGAAATTAGATGATTCCTTATGGGCTTATAGGACAGCTTATAGAACACCTTTAGGTTGTTCTCCTTATAAGTTGATTTTTGGTAAAAATTATCACTTACCTTTAGAGCTTGAATATAAGGCATATTGGGCTACTACTCAACTGAATGTTGATGCTACTGCCTCAGGGGAAAAGAGAATTCTCCAACTGAATGAAATGGATGAATTCAGATTAAATGCTTATGAAAATGCTAAGTCGTATAAAGAGCAAATGAAGAGATGGCATGATAAGCAAATCTTAGATAGGCAGTTTGCTGTGGGGCAACAAGTCTTGCTTTTTAATTCTAGACTAAAATTGTTCCCAGGAAAATTGAAGTCTAGATGGTCTGGTCCATTCAAGGTTACCAAAGTCCATGTGCATGGTGCAGTGGATATTTCAAATGAGAAAGATGAGACCAAATTCACTGTTAATGGTCAGAGATTAAAAAATTATTTGGGGGAAGGAATTGAAAAAGCTAAAATTTCAATATCCCTCTCTGACCCTCCCACCATTTAATCACATACAAGGAATGGAGAGTCTAGCTTAAGACTCTATAAATTTTTTAAGCTCCTTTTGGTTTCTGTTTGTGTATACACGTTTGTTGTTTTAATTGAATTTTTGATTCCAAAAAAAAAATCAATTTACTCTTTATTTCAGTACTGATCAATTTATTTTTGCTATTTTGGCAGGTGTTTCAGGACTGAGTTTGGGGGTGTTTAACACTACTGGTGATATATACTCCTTCTCTGTTATTCGGTTAGCCATTATTTTTTTTTAAGACAATAATCATGGTTAGAAAAAATTTGAGGAGTGGTGGATCCTATGATTCCAAGTCTAAACACTCCACCAATGATCCAGAAAGTCATTCTATCACATCTTTCACCTCTGCACACACAATGCAGAGGTTTGAAGAGATTATGAGGCATAGGGAACCAATCCCAGATAAGGGATTTGAGGGGCACAACTCTTACCCTTCATATGTCTATGAAGTGGTGCACACCAAAAAATGGGAACAGTTTTACTTGCACCCCCAGAATGTAGCCAATATCACTGTAATTCAAGAATTTTTTGCTGAAATTGTTGATAAAACACAAACTGAGGTAGTGTGTAGGGGGGTTAAGGTAGCTTATAGGCCAAAAGCAATAAGAGAATTTTATTCTCTCCCATCCAAGCCCGGTGATGAGTATCATGTTTTCAAGAAGAAAACTCATCGTACCTTTCTTCAAGAGGTCTTGCTCACCATTGCTGTCCCAGGGACGCAGTGGGATATTATCAAGGATAACCATACTATCCACAAGAAATATTTGGTGGAGAAAGCCCAAGTATGGTATCATTTCATTCGAGCAAGACTTCTCCCTACCACTCATGTCCACCTTGTGACAAAAGATAGGGCCATTCTACTTTGGTGTCTACTTACTGGAAAGAAAGTAGATGCTGCACCTCTTATTCAGAAAGGAATTGGTGTTTGTGCTTCACATAAAAAAGGAAAGTTGTGGTTCCCGAGTTTTATTTCTGGATTGTGTAAATCAAAAGGTGTTACTGATAACACCGGGGATAAAATGGTAAGTATCAAAGAAATGATAAACCTTGTTTGCATCACCAAGTTAAAAAAGGGGATTGTAACAAATTCTGAAAAAGAATTTGTTAAAGAGGTTCTGCCTGATGTACCTCAGCCCACTCCTTCTTTGTGCAAAAAGGGCAAATCTGTGCTTAAGGAAGAGCCTGAGTGCAGTAAAAAGAAAGGAAAAAAAAGAGATTCTTGGGAAGGGCCATCAACAAAAATTTTTGAACCCCCTATCTCCTCCACCCCCTGTTACTGAAAAAGATTTTGAAGCCAGCCCAAAGGTTGACTATGCTTATCCAGGGTGTGCACAATGATCTTACTTGGATGTACACAATGTTAAAAGAATTAATGGAAGATCATGATCACACTAATGTGTTGTTCAAGAAAACTTATGAACAATTTTTTGGTGTTTTAAATGATCATATGAGGTTTTACAAATACATGGCTGATCGTGATAGAGTGTTGAATGAATTCTTTCGAAGTACTTTTGTTAATTTTCCTGCCATGCCCATTTTTCCTCTCAGTCTTACTTTTCCTCCAGTGTCTATTTATGTTGACCCTCAGGTTCAGGAATTTTTTCATACCAGATCTGCATCTCAAGGACAACCCTCTGCTCCACCTGCTGCTCAACCTGAACCAACCCCTTCTGCAAGAAAGAGAGGGAAATCACTGCACATGAGTCAGCCTATTATTGAGGAAGAAGTAGATACTGATGAAGAAGATATAATCCTAACCCCATCTGCCTCAGAAGAATCTGAACAATCTGAGTCTGAAGACTCAGATTATATGGAGGATTAGGCTAGAACATCTTCTGGCCCTAGGTTACCTTATTTTGATTTGTCATACAATTTTGGTACCTGGTTGGCAGTAAGACAGTGAGGACACTATCCATTTCAAGTTTGGGGGTGAAAGAAAGTTGTTGTCTTAGGATTTTCTGTTTTGTGAATAGTTGATATTTTGTTTTGATTTGCTGTTTGAAATGCATTGTGAATAGTTGCTGTTTTTGTTCTTGTTTGCTGTTTTGTTGACTCGAAGTTGAGTTCATAGTGAATGAGGAGTGTATGATGTTTGGTAGTAATTGGTCTGTTTCACAATGAGTCAGCTGAGATTTTTAAGAAGGAAAGGAATGCAGGCAGTTGTGTGAGTGTAGAATGACATGAGTGGATTATTGGTTGAGTGGTAATGGCAATGAGAGATTGAGAAATTCAGTTGATTGATGCAGAATGTTAAGTTGTAACAATAGGCATTTGAGATGGTGACTAGACCTAACACAGTGAGTCATTGAGCCTACACAGTCACATATTTTCTGGTTGATAGGTCTTCATTGGGTTAGTGAAGCAGAACTTGCTTTGATGCTTTGTTGAGGAGTGTAGCACTTACTTAAGTTTAAAATGATAAGGGCGGTTCTTTGTTTTGCTTAACCACTTTTAACCCAAAAAGCCATCCTTAGATACTACATCCATTGAAAATCAAATTTGAGCCTTTAACCTTTTCTTTCCACATACCCACATTTTACCCTATCCCACAATTTACCACCCCTTTTAGTTATGATGGAAATAAAAAAAAAGAAGAAGCAAGATGTTGTTGGCTGAAAAAGAACTTGAAAGCAAGAAACTGCTAATAAAATGAAAAGTTGGTTTCAAAGAAAAAGAAAAAAAAAGAAAGAAAAAAAGAAAAATAGCAGTCAAAATAGCAGCCATTGAATTGTTTGATTATGCTTCATGATTTGTGTTTCTGTTCTATCATAACTAAATTAGCCAATTCCCTACAAATTTTCCACCTTCACCTCAGCCCAGTTACATCCCATGCAAGACCCTTTGATTAAAGTTTAAGTCTGTGTGTCACTTAGGAGACAGGAGCATCTTATCAAGCCTATGCTAAATCTTTACCTAGTGATGGATTGAGAGAAACAGAACCCTTGAGCATCGATTGAATACTTTTGTGATTAAGTGAGGATGTGAAAAGTTGCCATCTCTGTTGCCTTTTGAAAAATGCCGCATGCTGTGTTAAGAAATGATTGTTTTTCAAAGATCTCTCTTGTCATTATTCACCAGTCACTAAGGCACTCTTGCATTTGAATGTCACACCCTGTTTACTGAGTATTTTTATGAAGTGGAAATATCATTAAGCTGTCTGGTTTGAAATGGATTGATTGCTGAGCAAAACTGCATGCCTCTGTTCCCATGATTCATTGAATATTGTGAAGAATTGACTGTTGAACCAATTTTTTGTGTTTCTTGAGGACAAGTAACAAGCTAAGTTTGGGGGTGTGATAAGTCTCTTAAGTGAGACTTAGAACATAAGCATCACATTGCAAATGGGAAGATATGAATATATTTTGTGATTAAAAATACCCCAATTGTATGTGATTTGTCTTTTGATTAGTAAGATGCTAATGGGTTGAATATTTTAATGGTTTAGGCCCAATTTTTGCTCAAAGGGAATGAAGGAAGAAAGTGAAGAAAATGGGCCGCACTAAAGAAAAAAAGTTCAAGCCCAATTGAAAACAAAAAAATGTAGTAGGCTGTGTGTAGTGTGAAGCCCAAATTGAAGTCCACTGGAAAGAAAAAAGAAGTGGGCTGCGCGTTTGAAGCCCAAATAAAGCCAAAATGAGAAAAAAAGCAATTGGGCTAGGCGGATTCCCAAAAGCCCGAGTCAACCAAAAGAAGAAAAAAAGACAAAGGAAGAAAGAAGGGATCAGGCTGAACGCATCAAGCAAGAAAGAAAAAAAAACCCTAGCAGTCATCTCTCATCTCATCTCAGCCAAGCCGATCCATCCTTGTCCAAATCAATCCCTAAGGTCAGATCATCGTTGATCAGTGATTCATTTCTCCAAATCACCCTTTATCCACGGTCCATTAAGAAACCTTAGCCACTAATTTGTTGGTTCAGAAAATGCCAAACAACATCTTTTGCTGAGTGGGTGAGTGAGAATATGTGGTGAGTGGAGGCTGGACCGATTTTTGTGCACAGACCAGTGTACGGGTTGAAAGTAAAAATCCCATTGTCTGAGCAAAGGAGAGGAGCAACTGGGGACCACTTTGTAACGCACAAAAGGCGCGTCATACCTGCTGCAGCAAGGAGCGTAAGACGTGGAGGCTGTGTTGAAAGGGCCCACAGCCATGCATGCGAGAGAAGGGTGCTATAAATAGAGGAAGAACAGTGAATGTGAGGACATCTCTTTCCTCGAATCCTCTGTAGACATCTTCTCTTTGTTTTTAGTTTTTTTTTTATTTTCTGATTCTGTCATGCATGTTTAATTTTGGTCCTGAACTTGTTGGTGCAGCAGTGAGGTTTTCCGGTTGTTAGGACTCATGCTGCACCTTTGATTTCTGCACTTTTAGTTTTTAATTTGAACATTCGGTTTTTGTTTGTAGCTTAAACCTTATGGGTATGAGCTAATTCCCTTAAGGTTGGGTGTAGGTACCCGAACCTCAGTCTTGACTTTGTGCTAATTTCAGCTGCTTAATGTTGATTCCCATTTTGTTCAATGTTGTGTTAATTTTTATTTATGCTTTTTTTAAGGCTTGATTTTAGGATAATATTTCAGGATTTAGTCATTGAGAAATGACTAAAACCAGAACTGTGTTGAACACATGGACTTGAGTGTGAAAATTCTCAAGGGATGTTACTCAGAAATGAGAACAGCCTCCATGATGTGTTGGTTGGATTTTAATGTTCGTTCCTTCATTTAGCACAGAGATGTGCAATTGTTGGTAAATGATAAAAATGTTTTTAAGAGATTAAAAGCAGAAAGAAAAGGGTCCAACACATGGGAATTAATTTTAGGAAATTGTTTTAGCACTTATTTGGAGGCTGTGGGGAAGGGGAACCGAAACTCAACCTATTTTCTTTACAAATTATTCTCTACACTTCAGAATTATCCTCATTCAATTTACCATAACTCACTTAAATTTCTAGTTACTAATTCCTTTATAAAAAAATCTTTTGCAATTAAATCTTTTTCTTTTTATAACAAAAATCCCAATCCATTTTCAATTTGATTTTATTTTAATTTTTGTTCTGTTTAGCAATTACAAATTAGTCAAGTCAAAAACCCAATAGATCCTTGTAGGAACGATATTTGGGACTCATAAAAGCCCTATATTACTTGTTGTCGCGTATGCTTGCGCGTGTACTTGCACATTGTTAGCAAAGAACCAACAGCGCACCCCGAAAGAGTCCGACAGTACTTGATGGAGATTAATCTTCAGTTACGCCCGGAGGATACCTTTTGAATTTATTAAAAAAAAGTACTATTGTGTCTTACATTATTTAGATCTCATGATTTTATTTGACACTAGTGAGGTTTGCCACGTTTCAAGTACTTTAAGCGGTGCACTTTGTTGGTTTGGACTTTGTAAAGTCAGCTACAAATCTAAAAATTAACTCAATGAGTATTAAAACTCACCATTACTGTTTTATTATAACATCGTGATATTTATATTGATAGAAATACTCTAATAAAATAAAAATACAAAAAGAAAATTCTACTTAAAATTAAGAATTAATCCCTCCATTTAAAAGAAAAAAGTCTTAACTAATTCTATGATAAAATTGTTTGCAATTAAATCGAACTCCTGATTTTTCCATTCGAATTATCCTTTGTAAAAAAATCTTACTAAATTCAAAAGCATGAGTTATATATGTTAGTATTAGTAAGTGTTTTAGACACAATCTTAAATAACAATCCTTATATAATTGCAATGCTAAAATAAAACCTAAAATACCTCGTACTCATAAATAACAATTCAAAAGCATATATAACTCATGATGCTATAATACAAATACTCAAGTCAACAAATAACAGATTATTTAATAGTGACATAGACAACCTCTATGCTCACATCAAATAACAACATAATCCATCAAGTCTAGTCATAATAAAGTCTCATCATGGAAGAATGAATAATCATAATATGCATGACTCATAACAATAATGAAATCTCTATGCTGGCCTCTTACCTCTTTCAGTGTTCGTCTCATGAATGTCATCTCCTTAAAATGTGTCCAAGAAGGGGTGAGATTTCTAACAGAAATCTCAGTAAGACAAGGGGTCCTCAAGGGATCCTCCACCCTAAGCTCACTTACATGTATAATATAAGTTCTAAAACAGTGCAGACAATATACAAAGAAACAAAGTAATAACAAGATAAGGGGAATGGCTATACCAAGCCATTTATAGCAATAAACAATGTAGTATATAAAATAAGCATGTCATGCAATATATCAAATGAATGTGCAATGCCGCATATGTCCATGTCATGTGTGTATGCATCCTACTGGCTAGAGAAAAAAATATAGGCATTACATACGTATACAACCCACAGTACAAGGAGTCAACTATGTACCTCCCACACGGAGTTACCATCTTGCATGTGGCCCGACATGCTCAGGGATTACCATCTCGTGCAGAATACCCCACATACATATACATATGGAAAATGCACTATATCATAATCTAGCTCAACAGTATATCCAATACTCAACATAAACAGATATAATTATATAATCCAGCTCAACAGCATATTCAATGCTTATAACATAAACATATATAATTTCCAAAAAATATACCATGCACATAAACCAATCCCCTATGGGGTTTGGCGAAACAAGCAACAGATAAAACCGAGAACCAAAAGCTTACCTGTATCGGTAAAGTCCTCTAATACCAACTCAGTATCAATGTGGTCACCAACAACCAAATAATCTAGTGAGTCATAATTTGGTTTAATGGCAAACATGTAATCAATAATTATATCATACAATTTCAAGTCAAATGGAACATGTTTTCTTTTTCGTTTAGCGTACTCCAGGCTTTTCCCAAAGCCCCCAAGTACAAACCATCTTTACAATTTTTAAAATTGTAATTGCAACTCTTTACCAAAAATTCTAAGATTTTACTATGTTAAACTAGACATCACAAGCTTTCCAACAACATATTTTATGTCTCAATTGGAGTTGTATAAGTCTGATTATGTTTTTCGCAAAGTGACTGTGACAAACTGGATTTCCCAGAGCAAGGCAGCAACTTCAAACATAAACCGTGATCAATCAACTTGTCCAATGAATCTGAAATCTAGGGTAGTATCCCTATGTTTTAGCTTCACATAGGTCCAAACCTCACTCAATTTGGAGCTCTGTAACTTAAGATATCGTGATTTTACTAAACTAGATAGTTGCTGTCTCAAGGAATATTCGATTACTGCATTTTTTCAGAAAGTATTCAAATACTGCTCGAAAAGTATTCGAATACTTCTTCAACAGAATGCCAAAAACTGAGTTTTTAAGGTATAACTGACCTCCAATGATCTCCCAAACTTTTTTAGTCATTTAATTAACATACCAACACGTTTTAAACACCAAAACAACTTCAAGACTCAACCTTTAACCTAAATCATCCTTCTACCATGAAGAACAAAGGAAAGATCATTTTTTTCACATGAACACAATAGGGATATTTGATATATACCTTGGGCTCACCAAAACAGAAAAAATGAGAGAACTTGGAGTGCTTTGAAGTTACTCCAAACCACTGACCAAAGGGTACACGAAAATCCAAGGAGAAAGCTTGGTTCTTTCCCTTCCAAGATGTCCCTTGATGCTCCTAGAAGTGAGGGAATCACTTCTAACTAAGAAAGAATGGTGGCAACCCTCACACCCTCACCAACAGAAATTAAACACCTCCAAAAACACAATTTTCTTCTATAAGACCTAAGCTTTAGTGGGTTGAGGATGATTCCATGGCTTAAAAGTGGATAAAGATGGAGACTTGACTGGGTTTAGTGAGAAAATAGTAAGCTTTCATGGAGGCAAGGCTAAGACACTATAGAGGAACGCCCATGGCAGCCACACAACACTAATGGGGTGGCTGACATATGTTAGAAAATACCCTAGGGTTTAGTGCCATTTAGCTATTTATAGGTTCACTAACTTAAACTAATAGTATTAATTTTAATAGCTTTGCTAATCATTTTGCTGCCAAACTTTATATTCTTAACTTAAATATTTTTTCTAGAAATTATCATATTTTTATTATAATTTTTCGAGACACTTCATCATTACACGTTTTATACTGTGAAATAGCCGATATTAGTTCTGACATTACTGCTTATTATTTTTATCCCAAATTTGATATTCTTGACTTAGATATTTTTCTAGGAATATTGATATTTTTATTTCTATTTTTCGGATTACTTCGTCGGTAACCATTTATACTGCGAAATACCCAGTGTTTACGCTTTCTTTCAGAAAAGTGACTTAATATTAATTATTATTCTCTTTCCATATTTATCCAAAGTCAATTATGAATTTATTTCCTAAATTCATAATTAAATTATTTAAAATTTTAATTTAGCGGTGTGGATTCTTACAAACCACATGAGTGCAGACATGAGATGTCTTAACCTATGTTGAAGTATCATTGGATACGTAATGACTCTTTTCATTTAGTAGTGCAAATCATCTTCATACTCGAGGTTGTTATCACACATTATGTCTAAGGCCGATACTTTGGGTACAAATATAGATGAACAACTGGAAAGAATTCATTGTACTCTATAAGAGATTAGCTATCCACAAGACTGGTGGGACTTATATGGCTTCCACAGAACATGGGAATCTATGAATAGTAAAAGATCATGAAGGATTCATGGATCAGTGTTAGAGTTTATGGAGGAAGACTCCTTGTCCTAACAAAACTACTTTTAGTCACCAAAGAATTGGTACTGCTTCCTCGCTTTTGACTAAAAGGTGGATGAATGATGTGAAAGGTTGGATCCCCACGATAAATAAATTATAGTAAGGTAAATCACTTCATCAATTCGATTAATTCTAGGGCCATAAAGCATTTGCTTGTGCTCTGTGCGATGTCATTAGACAAGTTGGGTTTGATAAAGAATTTAGGAAGGCACAAGCTTGTCCATGTAAGTGATTAATTGGGTAGTCATACACCAAAATCACCTCAATGACAACACTTAGCATGAGTTTGGGGCCTTAATGGACATATGAATCTTATAAGATAAGATAGAGAAAGACCATTCCACTTTTGGGTTAGGCCTAAAGCTTGTGGGCCTAACAACCCGACTCATATGCCTATTATGTCGGGCCATAGGTTCGGTGGATCCACCCATTGGCCTAGCTAGGCCACAAGCTTGTAAGCCAATGTGCCGAGCTTGCATTTGGGCTATAACATGTGACTTGGCGTTCTTGGATATGATCCAACTATATTAAATGGAATGTTGAAAGGGGTTGGGCTTGGATTTCGCCCATTCTCACTTAACTAGAAAGAAGACTGACTAGTATATTGGGTTGTGCCCTTTCTGGGTAATGAGAGGGTGAGACAATTAGTTGGGCTCAATTATGGTCTAATCCAATTGCAGAGACATAGGAGAGAGAGTATTGAGCTTAAGTGAATGGTCACTTGGGCTAGGGTTAGGTGAATGGTGATTCACCCAAACATATGAGCCACATAAAGTTTCTGTAGAAACCCTAGCCGCCACTTTGTTGCAATGCCTCTCACCCTCTCCCCTTGCTTATGTGCCTCATTCTCTTATTCTCTCGTTCAAAACACTTAAACTCCTACCTTGTTCCATTGCCAAACAAGCACTCAAGGTTGTCGGAGTTAAGAAGAAGATATTTTTGTTGTTGTTGCGAATATTGTGTAGATCATAGTTAGAAGGGCTTGGAGAGATTTGACCCTACAAGTGAGAAGTTCTTCATATTTGTTGCGAAGATAATATAGATCACTGTTGGAGTGGTTTGGACAAATTCAACCATACAAAAAAAAAGTTTTCTTGGATTAAAGTGCTAAATGTATGAACTTTACAGCTTATCCTAAATTCTATTGAGTTTTTGAGAATGCATGATTGATGCAAATGTTGCATCTTTTCCCATTTTGGACATTAAAAGTTCTTGTTTTGTTGTGCATTAACGATCTATATGTGATAAAGATCCCACCTTTATCCACTTTTAATATAGGAATATCACAAATGTGGGCAAGAGACATTACGTTTGCAAATTTTTAGCCATAAACAAAGTTTAGATTCGTGTAACTATAAAGAATTAATTAATTAACCTAAATAGTTTGTAATTATATTTAAGAAAGAGAAGGAAAGTTGTAAGGTTTTTGTCTAGACCATCCTTTAATCAAAAGTTATGCTTCAAATCAAAGTCTCTCTTTCTTCCTCCATTGGTGGCTTTTTCTGGCTCCCAAAGCCTTGATTATACTCAGAAAAGGTACAATTGTTTAATCAAAACTTGCAATTATTTCTGAGGTCTGAAAAGATTAGGTTTGGTCAAACTACATTGACAAAATTACCCTTCTAAACCGTTGGGATTTAAATTTTGGGTGCGTAGTCAAATATTCTAGCATGATAATATCTAATGAAAAAAGAGTGTTATTTTTCTTATGTTGCATGAGACAAGTTGTCTCATGCAATACATAAGAATGAATGGAATTCATTTTTTTTTATTTTTTCTCTTTTTTTTTTTTAGTGGATCCCACCTATTTTTTTGTGTGTTACATGAGATAACTTGTCTCATGCAACATAAGAAAAATAAAACCCATGAAAAAATGGTATAGCTAGTTAAGTCAAGAATATTCTCTATACTGTCGTAGGCTCGTAGCACTAAAACTCATTATATTATTTATTAAAGTTATAATATATATGATTTAATTTAATTATTTTATTCTATTTTATGGTTAATGTTACTTTTTTTTTTAGTAAAAAATACCTATTGATTTTGTTTATAACACTTTTTATTAGTAGAATGTAGACTATCTTATAATGGTATATTGATTTCGTAGCTTTCCCTTACTCTTTACTTAATTTTTTTCACTACGCATATAGTTGATTATGTTTTTTTTTAGTGTATTTTAGTCTCTTTTTCTCTCTTCCAATTTCTTTCTTATTTAATTTTTGAAAAAATATTTATCCTTTAAAATGACACAACTTATGTCATTTTACTCTCATAAAGAGGTGAGACACACCTTTGTATTTTTTTGTCGACTCTTTCTCTTCTTTTATCTATCTCATTCTCTCTATTAAAATGACATAACTTTACATCATTTAAAATGATAGACACTCTACTCTTAATTTTTAGCTATTAACCATTTCTCTCTCAAAACAATGAGTAAAAACCTATTTTCACTTATAATTATTTTTATGGCTATTAAATTAAAACTAAATCAAAAATAATAAAATAATATCAATTGAGAGTCATTAATTTAATTTTGATCCAATAATCATAAAAATAATTACAAAGAAAAATATGTTATAAGTATATTCTCTCCCCCCCAAAAAAAAAAAAAAACATAATTTGAAAATTCTGTTCTGTTGTCTTCTTCAACAATTTTTTTAATGCCGCTTTTATGGATAATAATTAGATACACATATCCAAATGCTGGATAAAGCCTATGCATAATTAATATACAGTATATACTCTATCTAATTCGTAATTAATGCTTATGACATTTAAAAAATTTATGTAATTAATAAATGATCTAAATATTTTCTCAATGAAAAGAATATTTTAAACATCATTTTAATTCGTGACTAAACTATAAATATAATATTTTATCACCTTTTTAACTGATGATAATCTATTATGTTTCAATTAATAAATTATGAGAAAAATATTTATCCTTTTAAATGACAAAACTTATATCCTTTTATTCTCACAAAGAGGTGGGTCCACACCTTTATTTTTTTTGTCAACTCTCTCTCCTCCTTTATCTATCTCTTTCTCGCTCTTAAAATGATACAACTTTACATCCTTTAAAACGACACACACTTTTTCCATAAATTAAATACTAATTTTCAAAGATGGAGACTAAAAAAAATAAACTTAATCAAATCAGCGGGCACAAACTTAATATTACTCATCAATGATCTGAAGCCGCCTTGTCTTTTGTTTGAATTATTTATAATATGTGTTCCCATTAATTTATCATTTCATTATTACAAGTACAACTATTCAATTTTGGTTTATACACAACCTTAATGAATACAAGAGGAATTGTATGTTGTTTTATTTATTTATTTAATTTACATGTGCAAATGAATCAGCCTTGGTAATGCATAAGCCTGCAAATGTTGCAGTGCTGCCATCACATTCAGTATTAGGAAACAATCTAAAAAATTTTCCTACTAGATTTGTCATTTGCAAGCAATTGTAAAACAAGACCAGAATAAATGTATATGCCAGCTACAAATAAAAAAATAAAAAAGTCAAAATTTTCTACAACCCTTCAAGCCTTTGGGATATTCAAAACCCGAGAACATTTTTTAGTGTTTCGGCTGCATTCAGTAACGAATAATATTACCTTTTAAAATGAGATACATGTATTATAAATAAATTATCGATGATGATTATTTCTTTTTCTCTCCTCAGCACTTACATGAAAATATGTCAGTATTAATATTTTGTTTCTATTAAATGAATATACTAAATAATGAATTGATGAGAGGAGTTAAAATATTTTCCCAAAACCCAAATTCCACTATCAACCGCAAAAAATTATACGTGAAACAGTGATCATATGGTTATATTATTTGATCATAATCACTCCTCATTGATCATGAGATAAGAAAGAGAAAAATATATAATTTTTTTTTTTGGTATAACCCGGAGGTATCCCCATCCAACCTCCTCCGGTCACCTTGCTCTCGGGGTATGGCTCTATAGGCTAGATTCTCATTGGAACAGCGGGTGCATTGAGCTTCACTACAGGAGGAAGGATGAGACTAATCCCCCGACCGAGAAGGAGACATTTTCCTCCTCTGATCCCCAAAGATTTTCCAAGAATTTGCTTGAGGCAGGGTATGAATCCCTAATTCAAGCAAATCCTTGGGAGCCCAGTTGCCAACTGAGCTACCCTTGAGGTTAAATATATAATTTTTAAATAAATAATTATGATCAAATAACATGACTATGACTAGATGACTACTTTTATACCATGTTTTAATATTTGCAATTAAGCAATTTTTATTTTCCTTTTCACACAAAATAGGACAGGTTGGTAAGTATACCTTATAACAATCTAGATTTGGTTCGGAGTTCCCCTTCTTGGATTGAGGTTGACCCTCACCCTCTCTCTCTCCAACCCCCTTCTTGTTTCTCTCTCCTCTTTCTTCTCACTTCTTCACTTTACTTTTGTTAGCTTATTCATTACACTTTTTGTTAACAGCTATAAATGCCACACCTATTCATTTCATTTTTGCTTTACCTTTACTGTTTCTCTCTCCATCTGGTTTCCTCCATTACAAACCAAGCTTCCTTTCCAGCTTGTTTTGGTGGCCCTCATTCTCAAGCACAATACCCACCAACCATTTCCCCCACCTTTCCTTTTCTCTTCTCCAAAATCTAGCATTTTTACTCTCTCACTTTATCTGCAGTTTTTTTTTTTTTCTTCTTAAAAATAAGATTTTTATGTGGCATTTTCTTCCATTTTTTTTTCTTATACTACTTACCTTGAGTTCTTTTTGACCCACTTGAGTTCACAATCCCCATTAGTGAACTACTCCTTAACTGCATCATTTTGCAGCATCTGGGGTTTTGTGGGGCTTGTGTTTTCGTTCTGGTATTCCTGCACCTATCTATGCTTATTGGTTCTCTGTGGGTTCAGAGAGAAGGCCCTTTGTTGCTTCTGTGGGTGCTGGAGATAGAAGATCAAGGAGGGTAACTTAGATCAACTCAAAGGTAAATGCTTTGTCTTTCTGAACCACTCTTTGGACAATTCATATTTGGATTGCTTTATCTTCTATTTGCTTTGATCAGACGTGATGCTTTATAAGTTTCCTTTTTCCTGTTAGATTTTTTCTTGTGATTACAAGTTAACGGGTCCTTACTTTCCTAATAATTTATCAATTTGGTGTACCCTTTCAGATTGGGGTGACATGAATGCAAATGGGTTTCTGATTTGTTGACTGCTTGAAGTATTACATTACTTTACAATTTTCCTTAATGTTACAGTCAATTAGTGATTAGTTGACTTGCTAATTTTGGTTTTTTATTTATGGGGATTCACTACTAGAACTGAGAATGTTGGCTGTAAATTAGAATATTCAGATGTGTGTGTCAAAATCTTGTGTAAAGGAAGTACTTAACTAGATTCTTGCACTCAGGGGGTAATGTCTTAACTCTGCTATCAGAAGAATTTGGAGGACAAATTTGATTGACTTTTGGCATCCAATTATGTCAGCTAACAGTTCTTTGAATGTGGAATTGTCGAAGAAGACTTCGTTTTTGGGTTTGAGACTGTGGGTTTTGATTGGGATAGGTGTTGGTGGGTTTATAGTTCTAATTCTTTGTATATTATCTATATGGGTGATGTTTCGGAGAAAGTCTAGGAGATCTCTAGACAAGTACTCTTTATCCCAAATACCACATGTCTCAAAAGATATCAAAGTTGACAAGGTTGGGGTGCAAACTTCTCATGATCAAGCAGAAAGTGTATCTATTCCTGTTCATGACAAGGCAAGTGATAAGAATTCAGAAAAGTTGTTAGTTCATTTAGGCATGAGCAAATCCAGTGATCCTGATAATATCAGTCAGTGCAGCTCAATTTATCATCATGAGAGAGGATTTAGTTCAATGTCAGGGGAAGAAGGAAGCTCTGGGACTGTTAAGAAGCAGTCTACATTGTCAATTGGAGGGCTGGTAACTGCCTCTCCTCTAATTGGCTTGCCAGAGATTTCTCATCTTGGGTGGGGCCACTGGTTTACACTTAGAGATCTGGAACTTGCAACTAACCGTTTCTCTGCAGAGAATGTGATTGGTGAGGGTGGATATGGAGTTGTTTATAGGGGCAGACTAATTAATGGATCCGAGGTGGCGGTGAAGAAACTTCTTAACAACTTGTAAGGACACTTTATGGTATCAATGGTACCATCTTTAATTTTCTCCTTTGGCGCTTATCTTATTTACATTATTTCATACTTAAACAATGATAATTTACACTTGCTCTGTACTTGCATTACGTATTGAGTTTACAGGGGACAAGCAGAGAAAGAATTCAGGGTTGAAGTGGAGGCTATAGGCCATGTTAGACATAAAAATCTCGTGCGTTTACTTGGATATTGCATAGAAGGAGTTCACAGGTAAACTTTATGTTCTTTAATGTATCAAAATCTGACAAATGTACATTATCCCTTCTATAATCGATAACATTTCAAGCTCTGTGTTTGCAGTGTGACTGTCTTATTGTTTTTGGTAAAAATTTGAACAGAAGCTCTTTTCTTTGTTATATGTATCTCTTTCTGTCCTAACAAATGGACTTGCCATCTGATTTGCAGGTTGCTGGTATATGAATATGTGAACAATGGTAACTTAGAACAATGGTTACATGGGGCTATGAGCCAACATGGGATACTCACTTGGGAAGCCCGGATGAAAGTTATACTTGGCACAGCCAAAGCGTAAGTTCAACTTGAAAAATTAAAAAGGTGGACCGTGTTAATCATTTATGCTGTCTTCTGCAAAATTGGTCATGATTGTCTTAAATCCCTTATAAATGTGCATATGAAAGTATATTTGCATGCTCCCTAAAGTAATATTTATATGATCAATATATTATCTGCATTGAGGTCGAGCTTTGGAGCAGAGGTAAGGTTGCTCGTTGTGACCAGAAGGTCATGGATTTGAGACTAGGAAACAACTTCTTTGCAAAAATTTAAGGGTAAGAATGTGTATAATTGACCTTCACCCGTACCCTCTCAAGTCGGGGAGTCTTGTCCACCGGTATTTACCCTATTCTTATTTAATTTTGTGCGCATCAAAATATATCTTCAATGTCATTTGAGAGTTTATTTATGTTGATATTGTTATGTTACAACCTTTATATGTTCACAAATTTTTCAATTTATCCAGGTCCATTAGGACTCTGCACTATAGCACATTATGTTCTTTATTAATCCACTCCATTGCACCATAAACTTCCTAAACACAGTGAACATGAGACCTAATCCCAAGATTTAATATTTTCTATGATTTTATGTTTATACTTGCTTAATTGGTTAATGTTATGGCAGTGTCAACATTGGACCTAATCCCACTGATTAAACTCCCTATTTTACTGTGACTGGTGGCAGGCTTGCTTACTTACATGAAGCAATAGAACCAAAAGTTGTTCACCGGGATATAAAGTCTAGCAACATATTGATTGATAATGATTTCAATGCAAAGGTTTCTGATTTTGGTTTGGCCAAACTTTTGGATTCAGGAGAAAGTCACATAACTACTAGAGTGATGGGAACATTTGGGTATGCACTATGCAGAATGTTTCATCATCTTTTTTATTTTTTTTTTAAAATTTAATTTGAAGGATTGCATAAGTGGAAATTAATTCTGTTCTCAATTTCAGTTATGTGGCACCAGAATATGCTAATACTGGTTTGTTAAATGAGAAGAGTGACATTTATAGCTTTGGTGTTCTCCTGCTGGAAGCTGTTACTGGAAGGGACCCTGTAGACTATACGCGTCCTGCTAATGAGGTTTCAAATACTTATGATGCTGCCAGTTTTCCACTTCTAACTTTGTCTTCCATCAAAAGTGATCATTGCCTTTCATATAGCTGATGAGATTTTGATTATCCTCATGACAGGTGAATCTTGTTGAGTGGCTTAAGATGATGGTGGGGACAAGGAGGGCAGAGGAAGCTGTAGACTCGAGCCTTGAAGTGAAACCATCAATACGTGCTTTAAAGCGTGCCCTTCTGGTTGCACTTAGGTGTGTTGATCCTGATGCAGACAAGAGGCCCAAAATGAGTCAGGTTGTGAGAATGCTTGAAGCCGATGAATATCCATTCCGAGAGGTTCCCATCATTATCTTATCCTCTCATATATGACTTCTAGTATAGGACTCTAAATCTTTTATCACATTTTCCAACTTTTGGATGTTATGTGGATTCTCATTGTTGGCTGACATATCATCAACTAGAATGAATGAAACATTGAAGGTCACCTCATGAAAAACTTCTTTTTTTTCTTAGTTTTCTTCTGCCTACGAAGGCGAGTCTTAGCAACGGTACGGTTGCTCCTTGTGACCGGAAGGTCAAGGGTTCGAGTTTGAGAAATGGTCTCTTTGCAAAAATACAAGGATAGGGTTGCGTACAATTGACCCTCATCCCTACCCTCATAAGTTGGGGAGCATTTTGCACTGGGGTTTTCCTTTTAGTTTTCTTTGGCCTATGTAATTGCCCTCTGCTCAAAGTAGTCACTATACTTTTTGTGTAGCTTCTAATGTAGCTGAAAGATGAGGAGAGATTGATTTCTTGCCTTTGTTATACAGTATCATTGGGAAAATGTACAGCTTTTTGGTGCATAATATTCTAGTGGGTAATATGAAGAGCTATTAGCATCCGTCTTCACTGTTGAATGTTGAGGATGACTCTGAATGTTTCCTTCATGTGTAGTTAGTCAGGCTCATGCATTGGGCTAATGATGGTATCATAGTATAATGGAATAACCATATTAGAAGAAGAATTGTAGACTTTTAGTTTTGTGTTAAGCTTATGTTTGTATGGATTTATTGTTTGAACTTGAATGACTAATAATGGATAACCTGTTCCCTAATTTCTTTGAAGTAATGCCGAAATGCACAGAGAACTAGGCTAAACAAACGAATAGGGATAGGTAAAAGAGAAACCCTCGGTTCTCAATAAACAATATTCAATATTCATATTTCAACAACCTACAAATGGAGTATTGAACATCCTTTTATAATGTGTCAAATAACCCTAAAACATAATTAAAATATAATTGAAAAAAGGTAAGTTTAAACGTAGCTTATTACAATTCAATCAGCATTAAACAAACCTAAAATAATGAAATAACTAAAATTAAATCAACCTAATAGCTAAAAGACCCAAATCACGTTTGAAATCTCAGCCTTTCCATTGAAATCAATTCTAATTGCATACTTCAGGGCAACATGAAATATGCATCACCATTTTCATGATTAGTTATTAGATACTAAATATTATATCTGTTGCCGTGGATCCTTTGTCCTCTTTTTTTTGTGTGTTTCTGTGTTTTTGTGTTTTTTTCTTGGGTTGTTTTGGGAAAGAGGTGGTACAATGACAAGCATACGAGATTTGAACTTATGACCTTTTGAATTTAATTTAAGCTAAACATCCAGTCAATATCACTTTCAGGATCGAAGGAATAGGAAAAGCCGCACTGCCAGCATGGAAATTGAATCTCTGAAGGATGCTTCTGGTCCATCTGATGCTGAAAAGGTGAAGGTTTCTGAAGGCTATGTACCTGAGACAACAACTCAAGGGTAGGATTTATAACCAAATAACTTAACCTGCGTGTACAATTGGCTTTGTACTGATTTCAGTAGCCAATCAAATACCATATATATATATATATATATATATATATATATATATATCCAAGTTTGTCATGAGAAATAATTTTGCTGCATCTGAGAAGAGAATCAGATCAGAGATTAGCTCATTTGGATAAAGAAGCATTTTCTTATTCTACGTGGTTATGAAAGGATATATGATTCACCAAACTTGCAAGGAGGACGGGGTCAGTGCGGGTAAGTGAGTGCTAATGTTAATGTTGTACAGATGTTTGCTGAGCCAATGTCTTCATTGCATGATTGCTAACTTGCACCCGTTTTTGTCTTAGAAAGAGTGGAGATAATGAAAGAGTGATATTTGGCTTCATTGCCCTTACCATTTTGCTTTAAGTTAATCATTATGTATAAGTAGTTCAGACATGATTGTATTATTTGCTCCTCAACTTGATTCTATCTCTCCCTTTTCAAACAGTTGAGAATATATATGTATGGGAAGTTATTGCCTTTAGCTCAGTTATTTTATTTTGTTTTTTGGTTGGTATTAGATGTTTCGTCTGTGCTAGTGCTAATAGAAATACTTGCGAGAAAAGGAATTGTTTAAAAAGCATAGTACTTTGAAATAAAGAATTTTACATTTTACCAGCAAAATCACTCTTTTGTCGGTTGAATTTCACTCTTTTGTCGGTTGAATTTCACTCTTTTTTTCGGTTGAATTTCATTTTCGTCATTTATTTGTAGTGAATATTGTATATATGGGCAATTTTTTTTCATGTGTTTTCCAAAATTCTATAGTCAGTAGTTTATCATAAGAATTTTCAATAAAGAAGTCTTTATTGAATTGGGTATTCATTAGATGAGGAAGCTTTTATTAATTATTTTGATTTTCGTTTCATTTTTATGTAGTATTATAAAGGAATCATATTATTCTACAAGAATTACATTTGTATGAATCCTTACGAAACAACGAGAAGGGAGGATCATGTTTTTGCCATTTGTTAGCTTTACTTTTATTTATTTATTATTTTAGCCTTTTTAATTCCTTCATTCAACCAAATATGAAATGGGAAAAGGATAGGATAATATACTTATTTATTTTTTTAATCTATTTTTCTTATTTATTTTTAATACCGTTAGATTAAAATACATATAACACATAATAATTCAAATTTTCTGACATAAGCAGTCCTTTATCCCCTATTTTCCACTCTAGCTTTTATTTTAATTTAATTATCTGTTTTAACCCAAAGCTCCTACTTTTTCCAGTTTTTGCTTCCTTCCCTGTGCTATAAAGTGGGACAATTCATATGACCCCAACCATTTATAATGAGCTTACACATAAAATACTATGATTATTTCAATCACACAATTACAAATAGAAGAAGGGAAGAAAAAGCTGAAGACATGAACCCTATATTTTTGGTTCAGTAAGTCATCATATTCTCCTCACATCGCTAATTACTATACATTCAGTCATGACAGAATATAAATAGGTGAAGAAAACCCTAAGCTGCAACACTTATTCATGACCCAAGTCCAAATCACTAAATCATAGAAAATTACAAAGCATCCGAATCCAACAAAGTAGCAGGAGATGAGTGGTCGTCTTCTTGCAAAGTAAGAGTCATCCTTAACAGAAAAAAAAAAAACCAACAAAACACAGGAAAAAGAAAATTAAATAAAAAGGTATATCAGAAATAAAACAACAAAAAGCAATTTGTGAAGTGAATTTGTAAACAACACATTCTTTGCTTGTAAATTAGATATATCACCTATTATTATTTCTATATACAAATTAATGTATCCCGTAGAGACATTGACAAAGTCAAATTATGGTGCTAGACTATGATATTTGTTTTATGTTATTTGCCACTTAGATGTCTTGGTATCCAAGATATGGGTAGGGTTTTAGTCATTTTGAGTTTAACAATGTTTATGTCACAACTAAGCAGATGAATTTGTAGAGTCTACTGCTAGCTGGATGGTAGCAGGACTTGTGTCATTGGCTCACACGCTATGCAACTCTAAAGACCATATTATAAAAGAAGATTTTTTTAATAATATTATTTTTTTGTGTGCATAACTAAATATTGAAAATAAAATGCACTGACTACCTTTTTTATGTATAAGGCTCAATATCACTCATGTTCGTATTGCTTATGGCAAGAGCACATCAAAAGATTATGAATGGAAAACTATAGTGTCTGTTTTACACTTTACTGACCTCGATTAGCAGGTACCTCTGCTTTACGAAAGTTGTTGAACTTCACCATGAATGTAACATAAAGTTGATCACCCATGTCATCAAGGAACCGATAGTACGTGTGTCTCCATTTCCTAATGAGAAGCAATGAAACACAAATCCCCAAAAAGCCCACTGCAAATCCAACTCCCATCCCAAGATACAGTGACTCTCTTTCTTGCTCACCATCTTCATTCCCTGCATCTTTGTTTGTATCTTTAGGAATTTCTTCTTTTGTGATACACTTTGAAAGAGGAGCTCCACAGAGTTCTGGATTGCCAATATAACTCGATGCATTAAAACTTTGAAGTTGAGTCCCTATTGGGATTTGTCCATTAAAATTGTTGCATGATAGGTTCAAATAACCAAGAAAAGTCAAACCAGCCATGCTCTGAGGAATCTCTCCATAAAGGTTATTATTGGAGAGATCAAGAGATTCCAGATTTTTCATTTTTACAATATCCTTTTGTATTTTTCCAGTGAAATGATTGTGAGATAAGTTCAATGTGTCGATTTTGGTTAACCCATATAATGCTAAGGGAATTTCTCCAGACAAGTTGTTAGCTGAAAGGTCGATAGTTCGCCTCTCTCGATTGACTTTATAATCTTCATAATCTTGACCTTTTGTATGCAAAAGGATTACGTAACCATCCAACATGCCTTGTGGGGGATAATAATCTGTAGCCATATAAGTAACATTAAACACACACCGAGGCATAGATCCTGAAAGTTTATTTTGGGAAAGATCCAGGTGAAACAAAGCAGAGAGATTGAATAGCTCGGGTGGAATATTACCCACGAAATGGTTAGATCTCAATATCATCACTTGTAAATTCTGTGGAATCTTAATCGGTATAGTTCCAGAAAATTCATTTTTTCCAAGGATCATAACCTCTAAATTCATAAAGTTTGAGAGGTCCACTAGAACTTCACCGGATAATCTATTACTCCACAGGTTAATAAACTGCAAGTTATTCAAGTTCTCCCAACCACGAGGAATTGGTCCTGAGAAGGAGTTGTGAGATAAATCCACATAAATGGCCTTTGGCAATATACCCGGAAGCCCTCCTGTGAAATTATTGTAAGATAAATCCACTATGTCGGAACAATTAAGCGTAATGTTCGATATGTCTTCACTGATTGAATTATTGGACATACCGAGACACGACCAATAATGTCCTGCTATGAAGCTCCTAAACATGTCTCCATCAACGGATGAAATTCCTGAGCTTGATATCTCTAGATCTTGGAGTGACTTCTGTGTATATATCCATGATGGAAAGTTGGGACCTTGATTTGTATTTCCCAAATTAAGATAATTAAGTTGAAATGGAGGAATCCATTCAGGTCCCAAATGGAATGCAAAAGTGGAATTGCTCAAGTCCAGCCCTTCTAATTTAGAGAGTTTGGAAAAAAATGTTTCAGATATTGCACCTGAGAAGGAATTAGAGCCAATACTTAGGAAAACTAAGGATGACAAATTTCCTAGTGTTGAGGGAAAGGAACCAGAAAACAAGTTGGAGTATAGATCAAGGTACTGCAGATGTTCAAGTTGGCCAAACCAATCAGGAATTGATCCTTCGAGTTCGTTCCATGATAGACCAAGGTATTTCAGATTTTGTAGGTTTAACCAGTATGGTAATTCAGAGTTGAAATTGTTATGAGAAAGATCAAGAGTTACAAGTGAAGTAAAATTGACATACTTAAGGGATGGGCTGATGTAGCTTAGGTTACAATACCTCAAGCGTAACTCTGACAATGAAGGAAGCATAGCCACCAACTGAAGCCAGTTGGTTTCTTTGTGAAGATCGATATCACTGAGGTTGAGATATTTCAAGGAAGAAAGTGGAGAAAGCCAATGAAGATTATCCATTTGAAGAAAACCGTAATTCCAGGATAAGTCAAGGTAATGAAGGTTAGAGGCAAATGTGACATTGTGAGGAGTAGGTGGAATACTTATCACATCAAACTCATTGGAGCTCAAATCCAAGTAATTCAGAAATTCAAGTTCTAGCAAACATAAGTTTATTTCACCTTTCAAAAAGGAGTTACGAAGATCAAGCTTTGTAACCCTGCCTGTAACGTTGTCGCACTGGACTCCTATCCATGCACAGCAATCTTCTTCGTTTGACCATGTGGAAAGATTGATAGTGTCTGAACTATTGCTTATGCCTTGTTTGAAGATTGATAGTGTCTCTCGATCCTTCTTGTTGCAATGAACAGCCCTGTGATTGCTAGACATGCTTATGTGGATTGTGGTTGTAAACAAAACCAAAAGCAAAATAAATGAAATTTGAGAAGTAAAAGCGACCATGGTTGATGGAACAAGAGAACAAGGACTGATTCAAATGGGATTTCTGAGTGATGTTTGATTACTATTTTGCAAGATCAGAGTCTAATTATATAGGTTGTTTGCTTTTGAACGCCAGAAAAAATGGATGGTTCTGAACAAGAAGACTTGGAAAAAAGCAGAACGTGAAGTTTCTTTGAAACTCATGTTATGAAAAATATATTTGTTTTGCAAGAAACCATCTATATGATTGCTTCTTGCCAAATTTTTTATTATTTTATTTTGTCAAACTACTGTTACAATATATTTGAGAACCATTTATTTCTCCCTTTCCTGATCATTTCATTTAATAGTTTTTTTCCCTTTCTGGTTTAAAAATATATTTAACTAATCACATCTCATGAGATATCATTCAAGAATGATAAATTCAACAAATAAATGATATAATCTCAAAAGATCATAGGGACAGTTATTGACTTTTTTCATATACGATGCCGCCATTTCGAATATAAACGTTATGTGTAGAATTTGGTTGCAACGAACCACTATAATTGCTAGACATGCTTATGTAAAATTTGGTTGCAGATAAAAATAGAACCAAAAAAAATTGAAATTTACCACGCTATGCAACATCTTATGTCTAATTATATAAATTGTTGGCATATGAACGTTAATAGAAACAAGGAATGGCGCAGAACAAGAGTTTTTCTTATCTGTCGTGAATAAGAAAATATTTTAAAATTTGTGAAAAATGAACATAATAATTCTTAAATAACACAATTCTAAAATAAACTTATTCATTTGGCATCATTCTCCCATTTAGAATAACTTAAATCGGGAGAGTTGAACATATCCATTCAAAGAAATTTAGAAAAAAGAGTTGGATATAGCACCTTTTTAAATTTTAATTATATTTTTAGATTTAAATAATTTATTTTATCTATTTAGTGATTCAAAATTTCTATTTAAGTCGTCAATATTTTCAAGGAGTATATAAAAAAGTATTAGGAAAATAAAAATTTAATGCTATTTAAATATATAAGTATAGTTTACTCTAAAAAAATATAATCAAAAAGATTAAAATTGATGAAACTAAGATTTAGTTTGTCGGGTATATATACATATATATAGGTAGGATCAATTTACATCGATATAAAAATAAAACCTTTTATACCAATTTTAGCCATTGATCTACTTGTGACACAAATGGTATAATAACCTTAACCAATAAAATGAATAATTACATATTATTCTATGATTAAAATGAAGAAATTGGATTAAGAATAAAATTTGGAAATTTTTGAAAAAACGTGCAAATAGTGAAAATATCGGGTTAAATATACAAATGTGCAAAAATACCTGAAAACTTGAAACTAAGCTAGTGAGAGTTTTTCTTATCTATCGTGTTGTTGAAGAGAATTCCTATCTTCAGAAAAATAAAGTGGGGTCCATCATTTAAAAAAATAAAAAAGTATTTTTATTCGCTCCAAAAATAATGTTATTTTGAAGTTCAAAAATAAAAAAATTATAATGAAAAATATTATTATAACTCTAAAATGAATTAAAATTAAAAAAATACCTTTATTTTTTACCCCAAAATAACGTCATTTTGAGTTCAATGCAGATAATTTATCTGCGTTCACCGAGAAAAAGGAACCCAAAAAAGAAAAGAAAAAAAGGAACCCAAAAAAGAAAAGAAAAAAAACTACTCATCTTTTGATGTGAGAAGAGCATAAGAGTACTATTTTACGTGAAATGATAAAATAATTCCCTATTTTGAAATATCCCTATATTAAGAATATAAATTCTAAGAAATAGATTGATTGGTAAAAAATAAATTGACAAAATTTTTAAATATCCCTATATTAAGAAGAAACTCGTCGTGGCTTAATTTTAGGAAGAAGTAGAAAATTATAATAAATTGCAATGAAATACAAAAATGTTAATTTGAAACAATTATTGCTTACATTTTTTAGTGGCTTTGTTCTTTCTGGTAGTGCTTTCGCAAATCAAAATAAAAATGTCATCTACTTTTCTAGTAGTGCTTCGTATGTAATACCGATAATGACATGATACTCTGACAATGTTAGATAAAAAAATGTTAGATTTTGACTCATTAGGACACGTTTTGATATTAAATAATGTTTTTAATTTGTATAGTATATATTATATTTAATATTTAATAATTTAACAAAAAAATAAAGTTAAACTTATAATAGCCATTAATTTAGTAAAGAAACATAAGATATATCAAATATTTATATTAAACTCAATAAAATAATAATTGTAATCCAACAAATTTAATAGTTAAAATCAAAAATGCGTTTATAAAAAAAAAAACAAAAAATGCAACGCAACGCATTCTTTGAACTTTTTTTGAGTCTCTATGACACGTTGGATTGTCGATGAATATCACACACGATACATCAAAATTTTTGATGTGTGGATGCTTTATAGATGCTTTCTACTGGCGCACGGAAAAGACAAATCAACTCAAAAATTCATGTTTTTTAAAAATGTCTTCCAATTAGGGTTTTTTGACCTTAGTAGTCTCATTTTTATAAAGTTTTACCAGAATAATTTCTTGATCAAACATATTACCTATATAATGCGTAACGACGTGGTACTGTGGCAATCGATTTAGACACTCAAAATTTTTGACAACTGGAACGTGATACCCTAGCAAGCGTCTTGGGAATAGGACGTGATTGCTAGGGTATCACGTTCCAGTTGTCAGGAAAAAATGTAAAGGACGCGGTTGCTAAAGTATCACGTCCTAAAGTGATTGCTACAGTACCGTGTCGTTACGCATTATATAGGTAATATGTTTGATCAAGAAATTATTCCGGTAAAATTTTATAAAAATGAGATTACTAAGGTTAAAAAGCCTCGAATTAGTGCCATGAGACGCCTGAAATTCCTTGCCGTGTTTTTTAAGTCCACTCTTCTTCGAGTCATTCGTGTCTTCCGAATACCAACTTGTCTCTACTTTTTAAGTCCATGCTGCTCGGGTGCTCTCTAGTGCTTTTCCAAATTACATTCTTAAGAATATTCATGAAAGAACACAGAGATGTAGCGTAAGCCTTTTAGAATTTCGTACCAAATTCCACAAACAAATAGAATCAGAATTGTATCAAAACCACATAAGGTTCTTGCCCTCTCTAGTGCATGTGTCACTGTCTCATTAGCTTTGTCCATTATTGACTTTCAACATAACATATATATGCTTAAAAAATTATTATAATAATAAGGAGCAAAATCAATTACACAAGAGTTGATTATCTGGTTGCGACATATTTATTAGTGTAAAATAATCCTAACCTATATAATAATCACGTAATGAAATAAAATATATGATGAAAATTGCGCAACATAATTTCCTAGTTTGTGACGAATATCGTAAAAGAGGCGAAAGCCAATGATGTGAAACCATCGATAATAAAATATTGGCTGTGGAAATTAAAGTGCAAAGTTAGGTTGTTGAGGTCTCTCAATTTAAAAAACATAACGGGAGATACACGCCGAGATGGATTTATTTTAGGGAAAATATTTTCTCAGTTAACTGAGAATTCAACTCTCATGTTAGTGACCCTTTGATTTGCGTGCAAAGCTTTTTTTTCTTTAATAAATATGGGGCCCACCACTAGTTGAGTCACAACATGATAATTAAATTTTCATGCAACATGAGAAAATCAAATCCCTTTATTTTATAATTTTTTGATCAATTACTGGACGATTACATATATTTAACTATAGAAGAGAAGGTAGCAAAAGAGGACATGTAAGTTTCAGTTTGGTATTCTTCTACCTGCATAATCTGACGCAGAACGTTAACAGTACTAGTGATTAAATATAAAATCTTGAAAAATATGCAAATCTAATCCAATTAATTAAACAAGAAACCTGTAATATATCATCTTAAGAAAAATAACTTAATAAAGATAAATTTCTTTAAAATAATGAAAGAAACCAAAGGCCCAATTTTTTTGAAAAAGGGAAAGCCTTAATTTCAAACCATAGATAATAAAATATTGGCTGTCCATGTGGAAATTTAAAAAGCAAAGTCAGGTTGTTTTCAATTTAAAAAGCATGATGGAAGATATACTTGCTTAGGTGGGTTTATTTTATGATAAATTACTGTAATATCATATCTATTTAACCATACAAGATAAAGAAGCACGAAAGTACTTGTAAGTTACAAATTGGTATTCTTCGACCAACCTAATTTAATGATTAGATTAGACAAATCATAATTAAATATATACTTTTAATTATATATTAATGTTTTAAGATTTGTAATAGCTTTTTGATCCTTTTACTCCTCATTAATTAATTAATTAATTAATTAACAACCAATTTGCCCCTTTCCAAAACTATCCACCATCCTGCCCCATTTAATCGACCAACTTGCACTATTAGTCAATTAAATTGATAAAATACAGAAAACTTGAAACACAAAATTTAATCAACTACAAATTCAACTTGATCGATTAAAGTTCGTGCACTTTTAATCGACTAAAATCATTATTTAGTCGATTAAATTTCGCAGAACATGTTTTTTAAAAACTCTCTCATTTCGCAAAGGGTGTTATTTTCAAACCCTAGTCGATCAAGAAGGCCCCAACATACCCTCTCTTCAACCTAGTCGATCAAGAAGGCCCCATTCTGTTTTCTTCGATTTTCTTTGTTTTGGCAGTGATTGTACACTAATGTACATGCCTTTATGACTCGAGGAACACAATTTGGGGTACAAAAAAGTATCGTGTCCATTCGTATGCATTGCCGGGTATGTATTGATGGAAACCGTTTGTTTAGGCTCCCCGAAACTTGGTCAATTCATTTTGGGGTCATATTAGTGATTATTATGAGTTACTATGGAAAATTTTGACCTGTTATGCTATGGTTTGAACCGAAGTTACTAATTTGAATGGAAAGCAACATACAAACAACATAACGTAACATAAAATAACATAAAGTTTAGGGTACACTGTCACATAACAGAATTACATGAACTAAACCATAAAAACATTAGCCCCCTCCCATGGTGTCCACTAACACCAACTTCAGAAATACATGCATAACATTGGTTCAACTCTTTCTAATCCTCATAGGACATGTGCGTTTATTGTGACCAATTTGTTTGCAGGTGCTACATCTACTTTGACTGCTTGTGGGTTGGGACTCAACCCAATCTATCTCATTCTGTATCCTTGAAGACTTCGGTCTTCCTTGTGCACGTACCAAAGATGCATTTGGGATAATAGTTGGACCATCTATTTCTGGAATCAACAACTCATTACCCATTGGATACCAATGTGCAACATAGACCTTCTCAATTTGTGTAATTGAGAACACAGGATCGACGTAGTCATAGTGGTTCAATTTTTCAACCTTGCACACCGCTAGCACGTGACTGCAAGGAATCATCTAGCTATGAACCTTCCACATTGACATTTACGATTTAGCAAGTCCACCCTCATTATGTCGCCGACATCATGCGTAGATTGATTGTAGGCATCCTCAACTTCAAACAACTACAAGTCTCTATAAAAAAACACGCACATGGAGACTCATAGTTAACTGATCATTCTTTTGTATGAAGTCCTCAACCTTTTTTGCAATTCTCTAGCCTTTTTCCTTTGCTTTTTGGATCTTTTCACGCCTCTTGACAAAATATTCAACAAGTCTACTTTGCGTCATCTTGACCAATGCCGTTACTGACAAATTACGTGCACCCCTTAGGACCTTATGGATACACTCAGATAGATTAGTCGTCATATGACCAAACCTTCGGCCCTCCTCATCATAAGACCTGCACCATTTCTCTTTGGGAATCTGATGCATCTATGAAGCTACTTGTGGGTTACTGTCGACAAATTCCATGAAGCCTAGTCCAATTGAATTAAATAGGAATGTAATATTTGTTTAGTAATATATAAATATTAAAGATTAAATATTAAAGTTAGGGCTTTTTTTTAGTATAAAAAAATTGTGCCTGTTGTATATTGATGTTTATGAGTTTTATTGTTTACTTGAATGGAAATACGAAATCAAGCACCAAAGAAATAACAATTATAAAAGCGTTTTTAGTAGTTTCTATTATTTTTTTTAATTTTTTTTAAATATAATTGCAGATTTAATGTGATTTAATTTGCAAGAATAAAAAAATAACAAAGCGATAATTTCACTATTTGTAGAATAAATTAGGAATAACCAAACTTCGACATGAAATTAATTTAGGCATAATCTTTTAGCCGAAACACACATGTATCTGCAAGTTGAAACCATTTCCAAGCTTGAACTAACTTGAAATTCTTTTCTTGGGTATTACAAGGGAATCCTTCCAATTAGAGACTCATAATTTCCATACAACACATGGGTTGGTGGCAATGACTTGTGTACAAAGTATTCACAAAAATAGTATGAAGCATCAATAAAACGATACTGAAATTGTGACGAGATCGAGTAATAAACTACAACAACGGAAAAAATATAAAAAATAAAACTCACAGAACTAACTTTCAAAGGATTTGTACTTGCTTAAAGCTGTATTAAAATTTAAAGGAATCAAATCAAGGGGCTAGACTCTAGGATTTTACCTACAAAAAGGGTAGTGAGTATTTGAATCTTGAGATAGGTGGCGAGACACAAACCTGAAACTGGATTAATTGAGTCCATTAAATTTTTAGATAACAACTGGTATCTACCAAAAAAATCAAATTCCTAATCAAAGGGAATTCGAAACATACACTACAACAAAAATGGCATTTCACCACGACAATTTAGCAATGCGTAAAGCACGTTGCATTAGTTAGCGCGTAGATCCGTTTGCTCGCCATCACTGCCACTGACTTCCCACTAACTGCCCTGATTTCCCCGGATGTCTAAATACCCAAATACATTTCGATCACTTATCGTTCCGTCTATTTGAAAATATTTTTTAATTTAGAAGGTTTGCTTTCTCTTTCCCCTATCATCTCTCTTTTTGAATTTAATCAATATAAGGCGTAGAACTATAAATTGAGCAGAGGTTTTATGTTAATCTTATTGATCTATTTGATAACATAACATTGGTTAATTAGCGCTTCGTCTTCCATTTGTATTAGTTGCTTCGCTACGTCATCCCTGTCCACACAACTGCTTTGGTTAATTAATGTTGTGATCTCAAGCTCCTACTCTGCGTTTTGCTATTCTTGTTGTGTTCTTCATTCTAGTTTTGCTAAGAATCTCGTCGTCGGAGTCACATGAATCGAAGGTAGGGATTTCTTTTGGTTTGTAATTTTGGATTATCACTGATTTAGCTTTAACTAGTGAAATTTCTGTTCTTAATTCAAATTGATTTAGCTTCAGCCGGTGAAATTGTGTTCTTATCTGAAAATGCATGTTAAGTGTTTGACAAGAAGTTAAGAAAATTGGACACTTGTTGGTTACTTTGGTACTTCTGGTGATTGTGTTGAGACATTGTTTATCTTGATAAATTAGTATATTAATTCTTCTTGGCACATTATGAGAAAAAGAAAGGAAAAAAATGTGATTGTAAAAGTTGGGTTGCTAGTTGACGGAACACGATTCTGATTTACAAATGATAGAGCATTGGTTAACCAGGTTTGGAGGATTGTGAGCACATATGCTACAAGGGTCTTGTAATAAAGGAACAATAGTGGAGTGCTTATATTGATCGTTCTCCTGGAGCTGCCAGTTATTTAGAGTTATTTTCTATTATCACCCTTGCTTCTTTTACTCACCATATTAGTGATTGCAATCTGCAACTTAACTTGATGATGGTATGATTTATTCTAACATTAAAGTTATTTTCTAATGATTTCTCTCTCTTAATTACTTTAATTTTTGATTCTGCGACCTTAAAGGAAAGGTTTTTATATGTTGAGTTTTTGTCGGAGAAATGTAGTGTTAGTTCTGAAATGAAGACAATGTTGGGGAAGAATGGCAATTAATTGCAATATGCTTGTAGCTTTTTAAATAGCTTAATTATGGAATGGTTGTCTTTACATGTTAATGATGATTAATCCCTTCCTTTACATGAACGTTTCTATGCTTGTGTATCTGGCTGCGGTTACAAGGTCAGTATTGAATGGCTAATTTATTTTTCTGTCGTAACAAGTAGTAACAGCTCGGAAAATCAATAAGCCTGATTTAAAAACATGTAAAGCGCATTGGTTGATAAAGAGTATGAGTATTTAGGAAAGAAGTAAAAATATAATATTATTACTGGTATTAATTTCACTAGATATCAATATTCTCCATAAAATAATTTACAAAAAAATAAATAAATTGTAAAATGAACAGGATTAATTTTACAAAATAAAAAAAATTCAATTAAAAGTTTTGTTTACAGTATATGTTTTTCCTCGTTCGTTTGGTTTATGGTATATTGAATTGTACTAGCTTGTACTTCATTAGTCATTACTTGGTTCACTTAGCATTTCCAAAGTGTTTTTTTCTTCTTTATTTTTTTTGGTACATATTTTTTCTTCTTTATTTTATTTTAATCAAATTTGGTAGCTTGTAATTCATTGGGACGTTTTTTTTGTGAGTTAAATATATTTTCCTTCTTTAATATTTTAGATATATTCAGATAGTCTCTTCCCTTGTTTGGCACAGAAATTTTCAGTCCATAATTTTTTTTTTGCAGCTATCAGAATTTTTTCAATAAGAAATTTTATATTGAATAGCATATTGTCTTTATGAAAATATCTTAGATGGCTATTGCACCTTTTGGTAGTACATCAGCAACTCAATGGAGAATTCGTCCTCAACTTTGTTGGAAGTTGTTCCTCCATAATGCTTGGCACAAGTACCAAGATGTTGAAACTCCACATTTTGGTGCAAGGCTCAAGGGACACATTGTAAGAACCCGCACCGCTAATTAAGGTAATTAATGATTTAATTATGATAACTAGGAAATAATTTCATAATTGATCCTAATAATTATTATGAGACTTTAATAATTATAATTAGTGGGTAAGAATGCTGAAAGTCGCTTTTCAGAAGAAAAGTGCAGATACCGGTTCTGCTAGTCGGTATAAATGCGTACAGAAAAAGTATCCCGAAAAATTATAATAAGTGCATGATAATTACTAGAATAATATGCAGGACTTGCAAAACGAGTTTCAAGTCAAAATAATGAGATCTGATGCCAGAACTGATACTGGCTATGGAAAAGCGAGTACCAGAAAGGTGCTCAGAAAAATAATATAAAAATATGAAAATTCTTGTAAAATTGAGTAGGTTAAGATTCCTAAGTTTGGGATTAAAATGCTAAGCGTAGCAATTAAAGCTAATACTGTGTGTTTTAGTGTTTTGGCTATAAATAGGCCCTTTAAGGCACAAAACCCTAGGTGGCTGTTATTCTCTACGTAGAGGGTGGCTGCTCAGTTTTCTTAAACACTATTTCATGGCTTCTTCTCCAAGTTTTGAGCTTTGAGGCCATTTCTTTCACCATTTCTTCTCCTAAACACTTGGTTGAGTGAGTGAGAGGGCAAATAGTGCTTCTTGCTGGTTTGGGGTTGCTGTGAGAGGAGTTCTTGTTGCTGTTTCTGAGTTGGGGAAGGGTGTAAACCCTTTTGCTTGGCATTTGTGGTGTCAAGGAGTCACCTTTTATTGCAAGAACCCTCATTTGAGAAGCATTTTCGTGCACTGTGTGTGAGGTCAGATTTGGGAGCTGGTTGTGAGCTCCAAGAGCTATTTGGTTTCTGTTTTGAACCTTGGGTGAGTTACCTAACCTTTGATCATGAGTTTTTGTTGCTTAAAGGTGAAGTCTTTGCATGTAAATGGGTTAAGTAAGTAACCAAATGGTAGGTAAACCTCAATGTGCCTAAAAATGCATGCTTTAACGTTATGAAGTGTTAAAAATGCAACCTTGGAAGGATATCTTCACGAAATACAGAAACTGCATTCTCTCGTGAAATATCCGGATATTTGTCGAACAGATATCCGGATATGGTATGCGGATATTGGATATCCGGATATGGTATCCGGATATTGTATATCCGGATATGGTCAGTGAGATATCCGGATATTGCATATCCGGATATGTCCCCGAGAAATATCCGGATATTTTGGGATTTCGAAGAACAGTAGCTTTACTGTGCATACAGTAGGCTATTGGGGGTTTGTGGCCCCAAGATTATGGAAGTTGGACTTCTGTAACTAATGAACTAAGTCAGAATCAAGTGATTAAGAGCTTATGGCTTTGTATGGAGCCTTAAGACGTAAAACGTAAAGGAAATGCGTTGTCTTTAAGTTGTATGTTTAAGATGCATAATTATTGATATAATGTTGGTCCATAACAGATTGTGATTCTGCTGTGTTTGGACTTTGAGTTGTGGACTCTTGGCTTTGGGTGTTAGCTTGCAAGGTAAGCTTTCGTGTCCTCAGTTTAGTCATGTTGTGGTTCCACCATGTTCCATGGGGATATGGTATATGCATGCTGTGTTATATGCTTTTGAACATATGAAATGTTGATTGAACTTTACATGTAATGGCTTTTAATTTGCATGTGTTGTTCCATCTTGACGGTAGGCCTGAGTATGTGGCGTCATACAATACGGTGATCCGGGGTGGATGCAAGTGGCGTCTTGCACTATAGGTAGGAGATAGACGTATTCCTGCATTTCTTTGGCCAGTAGAATAGTATTGACACACATGACATGATTATCTGCTGCATTGCACTATTTTAGAACTGATGATGATGTACTGCTTTTAAACTTATATTGCACATGTAAGTGAGCTTGGGGTGGAAGATCCTTGAGGACCCCTTGTCTTACTGAGATTTCTTGTTTAGAGATCTCACCCCACGTTTGGGGAATGCTTGTTTCAGGTTCAGGTAGTATGGGGGCTGATGTCTCTGGTGGCAAGAGGCCAGAGCATGATTGATGATTATCGTTATGACTGCCTTGATGATAACATGACTGGATTGGATGCTGTTTATAATAGCCCAACATGAATAATTAGTAAATTACATGTGATTAGATAATTAAGCATGTATTAGTGAGTAAAAATAAGTAAATTCCCTTATAAAATTAATTGGGGTCACTTTTGAGGTAAAAAGTGTACTCACTGAAAATTAAGGGGTATAAATGGGTGTAGACAAAAGTGCCCAAAATATAAAAATGGAAGTAGAAATATTCCTAGAAAAATATTCCAGACTGTTGGGTAAAGTTTGGTAATTTATGGAATTGAATAGATAGATGAACCGATACCCACTTAACCGGTGTTAAGTGGCATGTCACTAAAGGAACCCTATATTCCCCAACCCCACCCGCGTGTGCAGAAGAAAAGGAGAAAAAGAAAAGAGAAGGGAAAGAAGAAGAAAAGGGAAGGAGAAGAAGAGAGGAAGGGGGAGAAAACCCTAGAGTGTGCAATCGTTGATGGTTTTGAGTGATTCCAAAGCCTAAACCACTCTAAATCTTCCCCTCTTTCACAATCCTAGCTTGGATCTTGGTGGGGAGTGTTGTAGTTTGAGATATTTCCTTCCAAAGTTACGACCCATGTGGAGAAAGTGAGAGATTTGTTAGCTTCTACCTCCATGGAAGCTTAAGGAGTAACCAATCCTTGGTTGTGCAACCATTGGTGGTAAGATTTCATCCTTTGAACTCTATTTTCATGAGAAATGTATGTTTGGGGAAGATGATGAATAGTGTTTAGGGTTTATGAAAAGTTGAGTAAATGGGCTATGTTCTAGAAAGATTGAGGCCTAGTGCATGTTGAGAAAAATGCTAGGAATGACATTTAATCGGTGAAAATAAGTTTATATAGTCATATGATTTTGTTTGGAAAATTACAAAATTATGCATTTGACTATGGTTTGGCTTGTTGGGGTAATCAATGGTTTGGTTTGGGTTGATTGTTGATATTGTCCATGTGATGCTTAGGATTGAGGCATTTGGACCAACCGTGAATAACCAACCGTTGAAGCAAGCTATGGAGCTCGGTTAGCTCCTTGAAGTTAATGTTGTGTTGTGAAGAACAAAGGTTTAGTTGGAAGCTTTGAGGTAAGCCTTCGGACCTTGGGTGTAATTCCCTTTATTGTTCCACCAAGCCCTGAACGGGTAATGGTGTGTTGTTGTATATAAATGCAATGAAATATTGTAATGCTTTGTTATACGTATTTGCATGCTTTGGTGTGACATAGGATGGTGTTTCCCTATGTTGGTATGTTGCATGACGATGCGTAAATCATACTTGGTAGTTTAGCTGGCCAGTAGGACTATTTGCATCTGAGTATCCTTAGGACAGCTCGAGAGCTCGAGGGATTTCTCCTGGAGATGTTTTGTACACTTGCATGAATATGTATTTGCTGCATTATTATTGTCATTGCTATTACACTGTTATTGAACTATGGGGTGGAGAGATGCTCCAAGGACCCCTGGTTTACTGGATATATTCGTATATCTCACCCCGTGTGGTTGGGGACCCCCTTTCAGGAAAGGATGCTGCAGGAGCCTCTGATGGCAAGTGGCCATATTTGAAGTGATTGGGCATATGAAGATATTGTGTCAATTGATTAAGCATGTTAATTTGTAGTTCACATGTATAGGATTGTTAAATGAGAATCAATTGTCATATGCATGCTATATTTATTTGGGTGGACTTAGCCTATGCTCATGCTTTTGGTATCTCTTTTGTTGATGGGAGCCAAGGAGTGATCATAGTGTTTTGTAGCTAAGTCCCATGATTTGTAATTAAAACTTGTAATCATAATGTAATGTTGTAATTATTGGATATTGCATATATGATGAAATGATATGCATGTTTCTCTTAGTGTATGGGTATCTAGAGAGACTAGAACTAATGTATTGAAAGGATTATATGATGTAAATTAGGTGAAAGAAGACCTTTAGGTTGGAAAACCAATCCAAAACAAAGATACCCTGTCTTGTTGTCCAATTTTCGTATCCTATACGATAGATTTGGATCCTTGTGTCTTGATGGAAGTTGTAGATATGTTTCTTAGCTTTCCATAGAGACCAAGATTGTGTAATTTGGATAAGTATAACTCAAGTTATGGTTAAAACACCACAGGTAGGTCAAACTGCCCTGTTTTGGGTGCTTGCTCCCGAATGTCCACGCTTGGAGCGTGGGATCCACGCTTGGAGCGCCCAACTTCTGACTGTCCACGCTTGAAGCGTGGGATCCACGCTTGAAGCGTAGGGGTCCTGGGAAATTCAGCATTCCATTTCGTAAAAACCTCATAACTTGGGCTACGGTGCTCCGATTTGAGCGCGGTTTGAACCCACGCGTAAGTAATGAAAAATCCTATAATATTATGGGCAAATGGAGACCGTAATAAATGAAATGAAAGTATGGTATTAAGCTTTAAGTATGTTATTCCGCAATGCACTATGGTTATGGTCACGCAATTGGGAAATTTTAATTCGGCTTGCTTTAAAAGAGAAATTTAACCGGATTTAATTGCACCAATGTGATTGTAACTGCGCTTAATATCATAAGTCAATGTTAACAAACCGGTTCTAGAACGGGGTGTTACACTGTTTATGTTTTCCGCATCTTTATTATTGCGTTGTTAATGTTGAGACTGATTTTGGGCTTTGTGGCCTTATTTGTGTGAGCATGAGGTTTGTCCATGTCACTTATGATAGTACTTTGAGCTGAGTTGTATAAACTGATATTTGGTCCGGGCTACGTGTTGTAGTTTCGTGACTAGAGACTTATTATTATGTTATTTATTTAATGAGGTATTTCAGTTAGCTATTTTATTGCAATTACATACAGGCAATATTTTTATTAACTGATTAATAAGCAAGTTGGTAATGATAATGACATCATAATTGAAAAGATGTAGTGTGTGAGGTTGAGGATGGTGAAGATGTGAGATGATGCATTGAGAGAAAATTGTTTGAGATATTTGAGATTTGATTGTTTGAGCAAAAGCTTTATGCTTTGCATTTGAGAGATATCTAGAGAGAGTTTGAGTGAAACATCTATAGGATAGTTTGATTATCACCATTGTTGGAGAGATTGAGTTAACCACCACATTGGTGTTGATTCTTTGTAATCATTATTTTCATAGTGGATTTTTGATCTGGACTAGGTCCCGTGGGTTTTTACTTCTTCATTGGAGAAGGTTTTCCCACATTAAAATCTGGTTGTGTTCTTCTCTCTCTCTCCTATCTGTTTTTGATTTTTCCGCTGCGCAGTCCGACCTGGTGATATACAGGCTGCGGTACTGCCGAGATCCGGATCTTGTTGATTGACTTCCGCAGAAAAGGCTTCCTAGCCGAGTTTGAGGGAACCGAGTTCCCAACAAACTTATCACGAGATCGAGTACAATTGGCAAGATTGCATCATCCTGCCACAAGTGAGTTCTATGTTTATTTATTTCTTGATTAATGCTGATGCTCTTGCACATGGAAAAGAGCTTAATTACTTTAACATAGTTTTATCTCTCATACTGTAACACCCTGTTCTAGAACCGATTTGTTAACATCGACTTATGATATTAAGCGCAGTTATAATCACATTGGTTCAATTAAAATCCGATTATATTTTTCTTTTAAAACCAAGCCGAATTTAAATTACCCAATTGCGTGCCCATAACCATATTACATTGCGGAATAAAATAATATAAGCTTAATACCATACACTCATTTCATTTATTATGGTCTCCATTTGTCCAATATATTATAGGATTTTTCATTAGTTACGCGTGGGTTCAAACCGCGCTCAAATCGGAGCACCATAGCCCAAGTTATGAGATTTCTAAGAAATTGAATGCTGAAATTCCCAAGACCCCACGCTCATAGCGTGAATCTCACGCTCGTAGCGTGAGCAGTCAGAGAGGTTGACGCTCATAGCGTGAATCTCACGCTCATAGCGTGGATAGTCGGGAGCAAGCACCAAAACAGGGCAATTTGACCTACCTGTGGTGTTTTAACCATAACTTGAGGTGTACACATTCAAATTACACAATCTTGGTCTCATTGGAAAGCTACGAAAAATATCTACAACTTCCATCAAGACACAAGGGTCCAAATATATCATATAGGATATGAAATCTGGACAAAAAAAATAGGATATCTTTGTTTTTAATTGGTTTTCCAACCTAAAGGTCTTCTTTCACCTAATTTACATCATATAATCCTTTCAATACATGAATTCTAGTCTCTCTAGGTACTCATACACTAAGAGAAGCATGCATATCCTTTCTTCATATACATAAAACCAACACTTACTACATTACATCATTGCCATAAATCTTAATTACAATTCATGGGACTTAGCTACAAAACACTATGATCAACTCCTTGGCTCCCATCAACAAAAGAGATACCAAAGGGGATGAGCATAGGCTAAGTCCATCCAATTAAAACATAACATGCATATGACAAATGACTTTCATTTAACAATCCTATACATAGGAACTACGAAATGGCATGCTTAATTCAAATGACACTAGATCTTCATATATCCATTACTTCAAATATGGCCACTTGCCATCAGAGGCTCCTGCAGCATCCTTGCCTGAAAGGGGGTCCCCACAACACGGGGTGAGATATACGAATATATCCAGTAAATCAGGGGTCCTTGGAGCATCTTTCCACCCCATAGTTCAATAACAGTGTAATAGCAATAACAATAATAATGCAGTAAATACATATCCATGCAAGTGTACACAACATCTCTAGGAGAAATCCCTCAAGCTCTCGAGTTGTCCTAAGGATACTCAGATGCAAATAGTCCTACTGGTCAGCTAACTACCAAGTATGATTTACGCATCATCATGCAACATACCAACATAGGAAAACACCATCCTATGTCACACCAAAGCATGCACATACGTATAACAAAGCATTACACTATTTCATTGCATTTATATACATCAACACAACCATTACCCGTTCAGGGCTTGGTGGAACAATAAAGGGAATTACACCCAAGGTCCAAAGACTTACCTCAAAGCTTCCGTTCAACCTTTGCTATTAACACATATCCCAAGGAGCTAATCGAGCTCCATAGCTTGCTCCAACGGTTGGTCACTCAAGGTTGGTCCAAATGCCTTAATCCTAAGCATCACATGGACATAATCAATAATCAACCAAACCAAACCTTTGATTACACAAACAAGCCAATCCATAGTCAAGTGCATAATCTTGTAGTTTTCAAAACAAAATCATTTGACTAACTAAGCTCATTTTTACCGATTAAACGTCATTCCTAGCATTTTTCTCAACATATACTAGGCCTCAATCTTCCTAGAACATAGCCAATTCACTCACATAATCACAAACCCTAAACACTATTCATCATCTCCCCCAATCATGCATTTTCCATGAAAATAGAGTTCATGGAGTAGAATCTTACCACCAATGGTTGCACAACTAAGGATTGGTTACTCCTCAAGCTTCCATGGAGGTAGAAGCCAACAAATCTCTCAATTTCTCCTATGGTTCGAAATTTTGGGGAAAGAAATCTCACACCACAACACTCCCCACTAAGACCAAAGCTACAATTATGAAAGAGGGGAAGATTTGGAGTGGTTTAGACTTTTGAATCACACAAAATGGTTGAGGATTGATCACTCTAGGGTTTTCCCCTTTTTCTCTTCTCTTCCTCTCTTCTCCTTCTTTTCTTCTTTTCTTCTTCTTTCCTTCTTCATGCGCGACGGGTTGGGAAGGGTTTTAGGGTTCCTTAAGTGGCTTGCCACTTAACACCGGTTAAGTGGGTATTGGTTCATCTATCTATTCAACTCCATTAATTACCAAATTTTACCCAAAAGTCTGGAATATTTCTCTAGGAATATTTTCACTTTCATTTTTATATTTTGTGTACTTTTTTCTACACCCATTTATACCCCTTAATTTTTACTGAGTATACTTTTTACCTCAAAAGTGACCCCAACTAATTTTGTTAGGGAATTTACTTATTTTTACTCACCATTACATGCTTAATTATCTAATCACATGTAATTTGCTAATTAATTATGTTGGGCTATTATACATATTATGCTCGTGATATAAACATAAGCTTTTAATTGTAAAGTAAATAAATAATTTACAAAGTAGGAAGATTTTAAAATTCATAAAGCCAATTTGCAAAAGGATTAAAGTTCATGGTGATTATATACTCTTTTCCCTTTATTGAAACAAATGATTCCAATTATTTTGAAATCCTTTCTTGTAATCAGTTTTACGGTGGTTCCGAATTGGAGGGCTCTGAGTTACAATTAGAGGTTACAGAGTTCTTTTGGAGGAATTTTCAGGTTCTACTTCTCAAATAGATTTTGTTAACTTATATGGCATGGAGTTGCTAAGATAGTGAGATGATATTTGTCCCTTTATTCTAGCTCAATGGAAGCTTGATCATAATAGCTGAAAATGTTACGGGCTCAATGAAGATTAGTGAGAAAGGAAAATCCATACTACATTATGGGCAAAGGTACTATAATTCTTGTTCCAATAAGAACTGTCGTGCTCTTGTACCCTCCTTATCTTACCTCCAAAACATACGTAATATAAAATTGTTTGTGTTACCTATCAGTTTAAATTTGTAAGATAATTGATTCGTGATAAACCCAAACCAATTGACCAATTGATATACGATAGGGACGTGGATGGTAAGATGGCCAAAACATCCTGGCATTGTTTAACACAGTAGATTTATTCCCTTCATGGACCCTCCTCCCCATCCCCATCAACTACTATTGTTCCAAAACATTATCATCTTTTTTTTCTTTGGTATACTTTATTTTCTGAGTTATGACTTAACAATTCCTTTGAAGTTCTTCAATGGTTGCAGATTTTTAACCATCAAACTGACCCAGTAGTCATTTGTAATAGAATCTTGAAAAGCAGCAGAGTCTCATAACAAAGATGTTAATCGCTCCTTTAATTATGTAGCCTAAAAATAAAATAAAATAAATTTACTGGTTAATTCTGGTGGATATTTCATACATATAAACTAATGACTAACAAGCTTATATTTGCTGTTGTTTTACCTATTGATATAGAAGGAAAATCAAGAGTTTTAGCACTTAAAGTGCAATAAAGAGGATTTTTAGTTGTCAATAACTCTTGGGAGCATAATCTTGGAAGTTGGGTTTATTATTGTTATTTCTGTTTCCTAAGCAACATAACTCTTGGGAGCATGACTCTTGGGAGTTGGGTTTAGTTAGTGTTATTTCTATTTCCTAAGCAACACAACTCTTGGGAGTTATTTGTCTCTTTGTATTCTCATGCTTTTAGTTATTCTATAAATATAGGATATTTTGTAATGCAGAGGACAAATTTGATAAATGAAAAAGTGTGTTGCAAGTTCTCAAACTTGTCTTGAATCTTGTTATCTTTATCTAACCGTGGGTTAGTGGTGAGGCAAGTGGGTTCTTTATCAGTTGGGAGGGTAGCTTAGCCTTTAATCTCAATTGTGGTGGACTCTTATCTATCCCGTTTATTTTTACAGAGTGTATTTTCCCCTTTTCTCATACCCATCACGCATCAACTTGGTAAATAAAGAGTTTTAGCACTTAAAGTGCAATAAAGAGGATTTTTAGTTGTCAATAACTCTTGGGAGCATAATCTTGGAAGTTGGGTTTATTATTGTTATTTCTGTTTCCTAAGCAACATAACTCTTAGGAGCATGACTCTTGGGAGTTGGGTTTAGTTAGTGTTATTTCTATTTCCTAAGCAACACAACTCTTGGGAGTTATTTGTCTCTTTGTATTCTCATGCTTTTAGTTATTCTATAAATATAGGATATTTTGTAATGCAGAAGACAGATTTGATAAATGAAAAAGTGTGTTGCAAGTGCTTAAACTTGTCTTGAATCTTGTTATCTTTATCTAACCTTGGGTTAGTGGTGAGGCAAGTGGGTTCTTTATCAGTTGGGAGGGTAGCTTAGCCTTTAATCTCAATTGTGGTGGACTCTTATCTATCCCGTTTATTTTTACAGAGTGTATTTTCCCCTTTTCTCATACCCATCACGCATCAACTTGGTATCAGGAGCACCGGTTCACATGGAAGACGAAGGTCCAAGGTACAAAACTCGTAACCAAATTCAGAATATAAGGCGTGACCAACAACTTGCAAATCTTGAAAATCAGATTGAAGAAATACGCCAAACTCTTGCTAATCTTGTCCAAGGAAATCATCATGGACGTAGGAGACATTCCAGAAGCACTCATAGCCCCTCCAATCATGATTCTCCTGCTAGTGACTCAAATGCTTCTTCAAATGAGTCAACACCTCATGATAGAAGAAGGAGAAAATTCCAAGATGACTTTAGAGGTGTGAAGATCGAACCACCAGAATTTGATGGCAGCATGAATCCCGATATTTATTTGGAATGGGTTCGTTCTATTGAGCTAATTTTTGAAGCTAAGGACTTTGATGATGAGAAGTGCTTCAAAATTGCAAGCATCAAACTCAAAAAGTATGCATCAATATGGTTTGAGAACTTGAAGATGGAGAGGAACCGAGAAGGCAAGAGAAGACTCAAATCTTGGGCTAAACTGAAGATGCTGATGGATAAAAGATTTCTTCCTGCCAGTTACAAACAAGACTTGTATCTCCAAATTGCTTCTCTCAAACAAGAAGATCTGAGTGTTGAAAAGTATATTAGGGAGTATGAGCAACTCCTTATGACTAGTGGCCTTCAAGAAGTTCAGGAACAAAAAATTGCTCGTTTTATTTTCGGGTTAAATACCGATATTGCTGAGAAGGTGGAACTACAACCTTTTTGGACTTTTGAAGATGTGTGCAAGTTAGCCATTAAAGCGGAGAAACATTCAAAATCAAACAAGGCAACCAACAAGCAATCAAGTTTCTTTAAGAATTCCTCTTCCAAGGGTGACTCCTCTTCATCACAAATTATTAAGGAGAAGGTCGAGGAAGCTCCGAAAGAATTTAAAAAGAAGTTGGATGAAAAGAAATGTTTTAGATGCCAAGGCTATGGCCATTTTGAAGCTGATTGTCCTAATAGGCGGGTTATGACACTTAAAGAAATTGAAGAAATTGAGCATGAATATGAACAAGGTCCAGTTTGGGATGCTGAACATGATGAAATCCCGGATGAAGAAATTATCTTAGGAGCAGATCAAGGGGAGCATCTGCTTATGTTACAAAGAGTCCTCCATGCTACAGAAGAACCCAAAGAGAAAGTATGAGTCCTTGTTATGTTCCAGCTTTACATGTTCCTAAAAAGGATGGTACTATGCGTATGTGTGTTAATAGTAAGGTCATAAACAACATCACCATCAAGTATAGGTATCCAATCCCTTGCCTTGATGATATGCTTGATGAATTATATGGTTCTAATGTTTTCTCTAAGATTGATTTTCGCGGTGGATATCACCAAATTAGAATGAAGGAAGGAGATGAGCGGAAGACTGAATTTAAGACTAAAAGACTGAATTTAAGACTAAAGGAGGGTTATATGAATGGAGAGTCATGCCCTTTGGGCTTTCTAATGCTCCAAGCACCTTTATGAGACTTGTGAATGAAATTCTTCGTCCTTTCATTGAGAATTTTGTTGTGGTGTGTTTTGATGATATCTTTGTCTATTCCAAGAGTAACGAAGACCATGAGGATTTGAGGACAAATCCTAATCAGGAAGGGGAGGATGATACAGAAGGAAAATCAAGAGTTTTAGCACTTAAAGTGCAATAAAGAGGATTTTTAGTTGTCAATAACTCTTGGGAGCATAATCTTGGAAGTTGGGTTTATTATTGTTATTTCTGTTTCCTAAGCAACATAACTCTTGGGAGCATGACTCTTGGGAGTTGGGTTTAGTTAGTGTTATTTCTATTTCCTAAGCAACACAACTCTTGGGAGTTATTTGTCTCTTTGTATTCTCATGCTTTTAGTTATTCTATAAATATAGGATATTTTGTAATGCAGAAGACAGATTTGATAAATGAAAAAGTGTGTTGCAAGTGCTTAAACTTGTCTTGAATCTTGTTATCTTTATCTAACCTTAGGTTAGTGGTGAGGCAAGTGAGTTCTTTATCAGTTGGGAGGGTAGCTTAGCCTTTAATCTCAATTGTGGTGGACTCTTATCTATCCCGTTTATTTTTGCAGAGTGTATTTTCCCCTTTTCTCATACCCATCACGCATCACCTATGCAGGGAAATCATGTGTTTGAAGTTCCAAATGGCTACAACTGAAGATAATACCAGGAAGCCCAGGTCTCTTATACTTTATAAATATGTTTTAATCACCTAAAGTAATATAAGTTAGTGTTGCTATAATGAATATTATGAGAATGTTAGTCTTGTAACACCTAGTCAAGTTGTTTTTGTTCTGTTTATTTAAAGAATGTTACCGATTCAAGTTCATGAATCTTGGTTTGGATTAATTCAGGTTTAGCAATCCAATTAGATCCGATTGAACAAGGTATGATGGACAATGGAAGTTGCCTAGAATTACAAGATAAAAGATTCTCACATTCAGCTAGATTTAGTATAATCATAGACCACTTACCACTTTAGATGTTTCCTGTGTAAATCATAATTCACAGCTTGTATTGGAGTTCACCTTAATAATTGTGATTACTAAAATGACAGGTTGAAAAAACGTTACAACCTTTGTCACATTTATTTGTTTTATGCTTTTATTGTATTATATAGATGGCCCTGTAAAATCTGTGTGCCTTCCCCCTCTAATTTTCTAGTTTTCCTTCACCTTTTTTTGACTTTTTTATTGGGATGATGTCCTTGTAACTGATATTGTAACACTGAGAGGAATTCAAGCAATAAATATGGATCTATTCAATTAATTGCAGACCTCTTTTGTAATTATATACATATACTATCCTTTAAGATCCACCAAATATCTATAAGCTTACACCCTTGGCTATATTGTAAAATGTATTTTGTTAAATTGTGTACTCCACTTTATTATTTGATTACTTCCCTTAATTTGGTTCTTGGTTCTTGCATCAAATGCAATTTTTTTTATTTATTTTATATGATAAGGATAATTTGTGATATTTTTTATTTAAAAAAAATTCCTTATATTTAGCCACGGTTTTGGTTGTGGCAAAATAAAACTTTTAATCATTGGGATCTAAATCATTTGGCCACGAAATAACGTGGCTAACATAAGTGAAACCGTGGCTAATTCAATCTTACCACGCTCGTTTTGCCCGTGCTTACATGCGAAAAACACCGTGGTTAAAATATGCAACGTCCATTTTAGCCACGGTTTTGCAAACAGTGGACAATCTGTTTAGCCACAGTTTTATTCATATTTTGCCACGATCTTTGTCATGGCTAAAAAGAATTTCTGTTGTTGTGATAGTAGACACATACTAACTTTCTATTTTAACTTTGCCCTCATAGTCAATATATTGCATAAAATTTTTAATATTGCTTAAGCTGTTTGGTGATACCATGTACATTAATGGTTTTATATTTCTTTAAGAAACTCCACGATATTTAAATATTTTTTATTAAAAGAATAGGATCTGTGAGAATCGAACACATGATCACTTTATCATGTCAGTTTTGATAATATGTAAAGAATCATTTCAATTCAAAAGCTTAAGCAGCTGACAGGTGTTACATTTTAAGATATCAGAGTGCAGTTACAATCACAACGATTAAATTAAATTACGGTTAAATTTTTTCCTTTTAAAACCATTTAAAAGCTGTAATCATAACTTAACCTCGTTGCGGAATAATGAAATCTAGCTTAAATATATCATACTAGTCCTATAAGACACTTCGATGAGGTTCCCATAACCATCACAACTTTATTCTTTAAGTTCTAAAATTTACACTGCTCATTTACTCTTGCAACTCTAAATAGTCCTCAGATTTTTCAAAATTGCGACAATGATTTATTTACCACAATTTCTAAGCTTTTAATATGTTATACTATATTCTTGAGCTTTCCAATGGCACATTACACACCAAAATTGGATCTGTATAACTCAAGATACGTTCGCCATAAGCCAACTGCATAAAAGTTGCCTATCAAAAAGCAGGGCAGCGAACTAAAATTAAAACTGACAGAGTTCTACCACCTATTTTATTCTTAAATTTTATACAAGAAACTAGACATATGGAAATTTAATTTCATATATGATACGCCTCGTTTCGTTAAGGAACGAAGGAGTTATGAATTTTATAAACTTCAACCAGAATGTTGTCAAAACAGGGAAATTTTGGGCAATGTTCACTCTTGCCAATTCTGGGAGCGTTCTGGAACCCATAAAACTCCCGTCTTTTGGGACAAGAGACTAGACACCCTAAGCTTTAATTTGATACCTCACACACTTCATTTGATTAAGAAATGGATGAGATATGCCCTTCCAAAATACGTGCGCACAAGTAAGCAAAATTTTGACAACACTTCTTTGCTTTTACATAACATTTTCTTACCTAATTGACAATTTGATAACATGAACATACATTTATCTTGCCAATTTAAGGCCTAATCCATTGATTCATCCATGAACCAACTTCAGCTACACAAGTCATGCAACTCATATAAAGATCCATCCATGGATCTTTTACATCAACATTATACACATTCATTATATATATATATATATATATATATCGTATCCCCAACGACAAAAACCAAATGTGCAACATTACGTCAAGTAAAATAAATACATACATCACATATGATACCCTATACATGCTCTCTAAACATATAAAATAGGTATATCCAAAAGGCATAGACATTCTCTATGCTTTCAAAATAGATAGATACCACGTGATATATAAATACACATCAAAAAGTAAATCCAGCAAGCATGCAACAACATGGCAAACTATCTTGGTCTCGTGCCTAGTGATGCTCTTGCATGATCAGTACCTGCACATGAAACTCTCATAACCCGGGATAAGATATACATCTCAGTAAACTAGGGATCCTTGGAGGATTTCTCCACCCCAAGTTCACTTTATTGTAAAAGAATTAAATCATATAATACATTATATATATATATATATATATATATATATATATATATATATATATATATATATATATATATATATATATAGTCATGCCATGTAAATGAAGCTCATCCAAGAATCTTGTGGGACTGTTGAGAATCTTGGAAAACTATGAACAAAAATCAAGGATTAAGACTATTGAGATGGTTAGAGTTCAGTGGATAAGCTGGACGCCTGAGGAATCCACAAGGGAGCGGGAGAACGAGCTTCTCAAGCAGTTTCCTGAGTTCATGACATGTATGAATTGAATTTTGCTATCAAAATTTTAAAAAAGTTGGGTGAATATAATAACCCTAAGTCTAAATTGAGTATTTTGGTAATTTTAAAAGACATAAATACCAAATTTGTGATAATGGAGGTATTTTGGTAATTTTACAAACTAGGTATGAACTGAGTTCTATCAGTCTAGTAAAATTGTTTGATTAGTTTTAGTTACTTGAAATATGTTTAATTTGATAAGATGATATATAGAATAATTTAAATAATTAGGTCAAAGATTAAGGAAATTCAAACTCAACACTAGGTTAAAAATAAGCTTAAACTTTACAACTAAGCTTAATTCTTGGTCAAAGTGAATTGTCTTACTTTCTTTCCTTTATGTCACACATGATGCATCCAATTGCATGTAAGTTGGTAAAAAATTCAAGTGTGTGATGTGTAAAGTGAAAACCAATGAGAATTAAGTTACTTTAAAGCTTTGAAAAAGTAAAATATTATTTGTTAAGGTAAGTTACTATGCAAAGTCAATTCTCCCTTCATTTTTGATGCATCTCCACGCTGCCTTGGCTGATGACAGAGGTGTGTGTCTTCATTTGGAAGCTAACTTAAAAGATTGATAAATATCATAAGTGTTTAAAGTAAAAAAAAAGTAAAGAAACTTAAGCATTAAGTGTTTGAAAATTGTATAAGTGGTCATTCTTCTCTTTTCTTCTCATTTGATGTCATCTTCCTCTTCTTTCTTCTTCCTTGGCTGAAGGTTACATGGTGAGGAAGAGCTTGAGAGAACTTTAATTTCTAGCCATTATTTCAAGAAATTCTCAACATGAAAAAGATTCCTTATGAGCTTGTGAGCAAAACTCATCAATCTATACACTTGGGAGCTTTATTTTGAGTAAGATATCATTTCTTAAAGCTTGGATATAGATGATGTCCTCTTTTGTTTTGGATGAGATTTTGCTTGATTTTTATTTTAGAAAAGACTTAGATTATCAAAAGGAAGCTATACAAGGTACTTGATTTTATTTTGTTGGTTTGAAAATGATTTCTAAACCTATGGTTTCCTTTGTTTTTATGAAGTTGCATGGATGTTTTGTCATATTGTTTGAAGTAGTTTTTGTGTTTGAAATTGATTGATTAATCATTTAAAGTAAAGAAAATATCAAAGATGTTTGAAAATGAAAAGATAAATAACCAAACCCTAAGTGCATGCTTCGGCCATTATTAGAAAAATTAGGGTTTCATATTGTGTTGAAGTTGTTTAATGATTGATTAGTGATGTTGAGTTTAATCAAGTGAATATATGTTAAGAAAATGCGAAATGGGTAATGTTGGGTGGTTTGCTGATGGTGGAAAAATATAAGTTTTGATAGGGGATGTTTCTCTGTTCTTGCAGAACACAGATTCGTCCCTTAGTTCCAACCCAAGTGTGCAAGTGCACGCATCAAGTAATAAAGGGAGTATTAGTGCCCAAATTATCGTTCCCACGAGGATAGAATCCTAATTATTGTCTTACACTGTTTTATAAAGAGTGAAAATGAAAAGAAAAGTTAGTAAATGAACTGTCTAGTCAAACGTTCCCTACTGTCTTGACAACGTTCCTCATGAATAGTAGGTTCAATCTGGTGGCAAATAATTGCTCGCTGCGTTATGTATGTCATCCTTCCTGTTTAGAAGAAGGTGAGATGATAATCATTGGAGGTTGATAGTTACAATATTTAATAAAGTAAAAACTACTAAAAACAGAAATAACTATAATCAAGAGACAACAGGGTGGTGGTTTAAAACAGTTTAACAGAAGGAACAAATTCACTTTTCCACTCTTGAATGGGCTATTTTCTCTGCTCAAGACTTAGCACTTTTTGGCTTTGTCCCAGTTTCTTTGCCTGCCAACTCTGATTCCTCAACTCATGGACTAGATGGCTCACAAGTTTCCATATTCCTATGGCTCCCTTGACTCCAACAGGTACTTAGTACAAAACCTTAAAATGGACGAGTTGGCCCCTTATTCCAAAGGTGACCAGTAGTGTTTTTGCCATGACACTACCTTCCCCCAATGACTAAGCTATATGAAATCCCTTCCTTGTGGAAGTTCCTTACTCAATATGTGCCCAATTTCCATTGGTGCACAATGAATATAGCTTACTTAGCCAAAGAAATACAAAAAGCTTCAGTCAAGATTTTTGAAAATAGTTCTTTAAAAGTTTCACAGTTTACCCGTTCCACAGATAGCTCAACTCATGGCTGATAATTTAAACATAATTATTCCAAACTGAAATCCCATAGACCCGAGATTCAGTTAAGAGATAACACATGGAACGAAGAGAAAAACACTTATATTAATTTAAAAGACAATTTACAGAAAGAAACAGAAAATGGAGAAAGATGGGTTGATGCTCGTGAGGAGTCTTAAGGGTTGATACAGAAGAAAGAAGATGGATTGTCACTTAACTACAATTACAAATTTTAAAATAAAACTAAGTTACTAACTACTACTACTAGGTGATCTCTTCCTTCCAGACTTCAAACCCTCCAGGATTCGATGATGTTTTTGTGTGAGGGTGGTCTTATTTATAGCAGGAAGAATAATGGCAAGGTTGTAAATCCTTTGGAGCTAGTTGCTTGAATGAAGGGACGGGACAGTGGCAGCAGAGTGTGAAGATTGCGCAAATTGCTGGATGGAATAGGGTTTGGTGATGATTAGTCGTTGTTGGCAGACCTTCCCATGCTTTGCTTTCTTTTTCAGCCAATGAGAACTCTTGATTCTCAGCTCTTCACGTTTCCAGCTGCTCAGTTGGTGCACCGCCTCTTCTTTTAGAAGACTTTAATCCTACGTCACCTGCAAAGTGTAAAGAGGCATTAAATGAGTGGAACAAGTGCATTAAATGTGTCTCAGTCCGTTCCCTTTTTAATATATTTTAAGGGAATACGTTACCATCCGTTCCCCCACTGTGTTTTTGTCACAAATGTGTAAAACAAGTGATTTTCATGCTGAAGTTGCTCATCAGATGAGGGAAAGTGTGGTATTTTGCCATCAAAATGGGCTTAGATGGGAACGAATTTAAGTCCCATCAAACATCCCAAAACTAAACTGTTGGTTGTCCTCAAACAACTCAGAAATATTGAATTGGTCTGCCCAATTTAAAAGAATAGCACAATAGAAAGAGACTTCAGCCAGTGAGCAATCATGAACTTTTCAAAAAATGATCTACTCTCCATTTAAATAGTAAGAGGATTTTGTCCCCAGATAAGTGAAGGTTGCTGATCTTTTGTCTCACTGTCACTCATGGGTTGGTGTTTGCTCTGTCCATTCCTGGATGTGATTCTTCAGAACTGCCTTTCTGCTGTGTTCCTATGAAGTACATCTGTCTTCCCTTCCCAAGGATCTTTGATGGATGAGTGTATGGGGTTGTGGAAGAATTATGGTCTGAATTGTGGGATCAAGGAACGTTTAGCATTTGTTACTTTGAACTTGGACTTTTTCTGTTTGAGGGAACACCTTTTCTTGTACCTTTTTCCCCTTTGGATGAAGGTTTTTCTGGTATTTCTTGAATTCTTTTGAATGGTTGTTCCCCTTTTTCTTTGCTTTTATTTCTTCTGTCCTTCTTGTTCATTTTTGAGTACGTCCCTAGTCCTTTTTGATTTGACCAGATGGTGTATGATGAAGGTGAGGTGAGTGTGTGATTCTGTTTGATCCTTGGCAGTAGAGTTCATATGTTCTTCAGCAGTGCTTACAACATCAAGGCAAGTGGAGAAGTTTCATTGTGGTTACACCTCAGGAACGCTCTCAGAAGTGGGTGTTTGGCTTTTTTCGGTTTCTTACCAGCTGGAGTTCACACAAATCAGCTTCTTTCAAAAATCTGAGGATTAAATTCCCTGCACTATTTTTATTTCAAGTACTCAGAGAACGAACAAGTATGATTAGTCAGTGACTTTGTGTTTCATGTATGTTGGTTAATCAGAAAGAATTGGGCAGTCTTAATACTATAACTGAAATGTATGTACCAAACAGTTTGATCAAAAAGTCTTTTTTATTGCAAAAAGATTAATTACAAGGGGACGGAAAGAAGAAAATTAAAAACAGACTGAAAATAAACTAAGCTAAGATAAATAGGAGGGTTTCTCCTTTTCATTGGGGAGGTCTCCTGTCCCAAGGATTCCTCTTTGCAGCTTCAGCTTCTTTGGCTTCACCAACCTCCTCCTGTGTCAATGGTCTCCCCCTGAGCAGGTCTTTTAATCTGAGGACTTCATTTGCAGGGAGCCATTTCTCAGCATCCTTCATTAGATCACTGATGATTGCAACCAGGGAGTGGATGGTGGACCTCATCATGGTTCTGCCAGTGCGGAAGTGGATGACTTACTTCTCAACATCCAGCAGTCTCATCTCCAACTCATAAATTCTCCTCTCCAGATACGTTCCAAAGGCCCTGATGGCTTCTTTGGTTTCTTTACGTTCCTCAGCTTGCATGAGGATGAGCTTGTTGAGTAGGAGCTCCGCTGTGTGATTACGCAGAGAGTTGGAAAGGATTAGGGAGTTAGCTGCTTTCGCAATTTCTCCCTGGACTGCCTGGAGTGTTGATGTGTATGACGTAGCATTGGCTTCCTGGATGGCTGTCCTTATGGTGCTGAGTTGTTGCTCTCTCTTCCTTCTGCTGTTCCTGGATGGTGTTGAAGGCAGAGGAGAGCTGTGTCAGTCCGTCCCTTAGAGCTTTTAGCTCTGCATCGGTGCTTGTCATGTCAAGTTGGGGGACGGACTTCTTTGCTGGCAGCAGTTTTTCTATTTTCTTCCCCATCACTTCAAAGATCTCAGCAATCCCAATTTGTGATATTTTTTTAGCTGAGATGGGGATTGGTGTAGTGGGGGAAGAGGCAGATTGCTTTTTCTACTGGCTGCTGCCAACAGTAGCAGGTATAACAGGTGCTGGGGTGGGCTCATCCATTGCTGGTCTGGATGATGAGGGCATGGCTTTAACTTGTCCCTCCATCAGTTGAGGAATTACCATCCCTTCTTCTTATGCAAAAGCTCTGGCAAAGGCTTCATCCCCAGAAGTATCGGGACGTATGATAGGGCATGACAGAGGGCCCCCAGATTGACTTGCCTGGGGCCGGTTGGCTTTGCTTTCTTCTTAGGGGGTTCTATCAGAATCCCCTTTCCTCTGTCATTTTTCTTTTGTGGCTGAGCCTCTTGCTCAGCCACTGATGTGTTTGCAGCAGATGCTCCTTCTTTTTCTGTTCCCCCTCTCCTTGTTGCTGCCTAGGAGAAGGTTGTGGGGTGATTTGTCTTGGTGGAAAGTGAGCAAGTGGTGGGGACGGAATGTCAGAAAATAGAGTCTAAACTGCTTGGGGACGTCTCCTTTGCAGTGGTTTGGATGCTGACATTCTGCCAGCCTTTAGCCTTTTTGCCAAGGGCTCATTATCTTCACTCTCCTCTTCCTGGTCAGAGAGGGTGATAGGCTTTGCAGAGGATGCTCCCTCTGGCCTGTTGCTGTTGAGGACCCTCTTTATTCTCTGACTTGAACGTTCCCCTTTTCTTGGGGGAGCTTTGGCAGGAGATTTCTTCTTGCCCTGTTTGCCATCAGTAGCAACAGGGGCATCCTTCTTCACCTTGGTAGGAGGAAAGATGGTTCTTCTGGCCGGAACATGCGCAGAAGGGGAGGATTTTGTAGGAGTGTTCTTGGTGGTCTTCTTCTTTGAGACCACAGGGGCTTCCTCCTCACTATCTCTGATGGGGGAGCATCTGAGATTGCCAAGAATAAGCTGGGTGGTGTCAATGTAGGTGCTTTTAAGACCGTTCCAGGTCTTAGCATCAATGATAGATGCCACCTTTCTGGTGTCATCTGCATGTTCCTCTACACCAGCTCTTAGGCAGAGCTTGGTGATGAGGCAGGGGAGGAAGACTGTGGTCTTCCTCATGTCCCTCTTCAGACTGTTGTAGATGAGGGTTACTGCATCAAAAGGAATGTGCTTAATGATGTAGTAAATTTGGACTTGCAGTCCCTAGCTAGCAGAGGCTTCATGGGTGGTGGGAGTGATGTTGGAGTTTGCAAACAGTGCCCAGAACCTGGCTATGTCCCTCATGCTCCCCTTGCAGAGGGAGCCTTTGTAGTAGTTGGGTTTGTCCAGGGCTGCTTTTTGCTTCAGATCCTTCTGGAAGGTGTACACCTCCCTACTGTCCAAGTACTCCTAGTATGGACATTCAGTGACGGTGGGGAGGTGGAGTACTTCTTGGACATCAGTGGGGGAAAATGACACTTGTTTCCCCCTTACTGCCACATCAGAGGCATCTTCTTCGGGCAGCCTCCTCGTCTGATATAGGAACTCTCCCACCATGTCTAAATTCAACGTGCGGTCATCAGTGGCGAAACGCAGCCACTGAAGCTTAACCAGTGATTTTTTCACGAATGGAGGCAGAACCACTTTCTCCTGCCGCAGAGAGATGTTCCTTTCTGGGTACAGAATGATGGTAGATTCGGTGAGCTCTGGTTCCTCGCCACGGTTGGCTACAGGGGTCACCTTAAATGAAAGCTTAGTCATCTTTATCAGAAAGGGAGTTTAGGGCACAATGTAGGGGGATAAAATGGTTCTAAGTTGAATGGAAGTAGTAAAGCTTGAAGAAAGCAGAGGCTGCGTTTAAATAGACAGTGAGGAAATGAAGGGTTTATGGGATGTGGAGGTTAAGGAGAGGAGGTTGAAGAGGTAGTGGAATGGGGACGTTACAGAACGAGTGATCAGCAGTAACTGACCAGTACTGATGGGATGAGTGTGAGAAGATGGAACGGTTTAGGTCAGGATGTGGGAGAGAGGGAAAAGGAAAGGGTGCAGCTGTCTTAATGGTTGAGGAGACGGATGCTTTTTCTTCGTGCGTTTTCAAGATTTGCAATGAATGCAAACTTAATATGGCTGCGTACTTTTTAAGTGACTCAGCAGGGACAGGTGTCCCAATCACTCTTATCTTCTAACCTAGGGAACGTTCCCTTTGTCTTTTCCTAACTAATAATTAAATAAAATAAAAAAAAAGTACAGGGTCATTGAAAAGTGTTCAACTGGAAATCTAATCTAATTAAGGAAGAGGGAACGTACTAACCTATTACTCATTATTTAATAACATAAATCTATAAAAATATATATTTTTTTATATATGGGCTTGTGTGGTCAGGGACCTCCCCAAAACTACGTTCCCGGAACGGAACATATTTTATTTGGACTTTTTGGAGAGGAACATCAGACATTCCCTCCTTTTTGGGAGCTATGTGGTTAACAGTAACCACCCCAAAACTTTGCTCTTTGTCAGAGAGCAAATGTATCCACTGAGTTGCCTCCCAGCCAGCGCTTAGTTTAATGTCTTTAGCTAGACATGGTACTTACCTCTTAAGTGGACTCAGAAATGGTTGAAGGAACTTCAGTGTCCCCTGGTAGTGATCCTGGTGTTCTGGTTTGAAGGTTGGCAGCAATCTGTCCCATATGGGACTCAATGTTCCTGACCACTGCATCATTCCTGGTGACATATTCCTTGATGTAATTTTCCAGGTTGTTGATGCGTTGGTCATCTATTTGGAACGGAACGTAGTTGTTTCTTCTTTGTTCAAACGTTCCACTGCTGCTGCCTTGCTGATACTGCTGCTGCTTGTTTCTTCTTTTTGGCTTGGACTTTGTCCAAGATACCACCTAGCAGATTCAGACGATCAGAAAGAAGTTAAAGCAGGCGCAGAATCGCCAGAAGAGTTACTACGATGTCAAGCATCATCCACTGGAGTTCAGTGAGGGTGAGCACGTGTTTGTGAGACTTTCACCTGTCACCGGTGTTGGTCGGGCACTCAGAGTGAGGAAGCTGAGCCCGCGGTTTATTGGGCCATACCAGATTCTTGGTAGAGTAGGACCTGTTGCCTACCGGCTTGCCTTGCCTCTGAACTTGGCCAACATCCACGACGTGTTTCACGTGTCTCAGCTTCACAAGTACGTAGTGGATCCTTCGCACGTGGTGCAACCTGATGATGTGGAGGTTCGGGAGAACCTAAAGACTCCCGTCGGACCACTCAAGATCCTCGATCGTGGCGAGAAGCAGCTGAGGAGCAAGACCATTCCGATGGTCAAAGCACAATGGACTGGAAGAACTCCTGAAGAGTGTACTTGGGAGAGAGAGGACGAGCTTCTCCGGCAGTATCCCGACTTTTGAGGCAGGTATGTTTCTGATTTTGAGGACAAAATCCTTAAAAGGTGGGGTGAATATAAGAACCCGCACCGTTGATTAAGGAAATTAATTATTTAAATGTGAGAATTAGGAAATAATTTCATAATTGACCCTAATAATCATTATGAGGCTTTAATAATTATAGTGAGTGAGTAATATGCTGAAAGTCATTTTTCGGACAAAAAGTGCAGATACCGGTTCTGCTACCCGATATTGATATAATGTTGGTCCAAAACAGATTGTGACTTTGCTGTATGTTGGACTTGAACTGTGTGGACTCTTGGCATAGGATTGTGAGCTTGCAAGGTAAGCTTTCGTGTCCTCGGCTTTGCCATTGTTGGTTCAACCATGTCCTATGGGGGGATAGTTTATATTCATGTTGTGTTTACATGCTTTTATACTTGGAAATGTTGTTGAGCTGTTATATGCAATGTGCCTTTATGATATGCATGCGGTGTTCCACCTATACGGTAAGCCTGAGTATGTGGTACATACAAGATGGTGAGACTGTAGGTGAGGTGCAAGCGATGTTCCTTGTACTAACTGTAGGTAATAGACGTATTCCTGCATTTCTCTGGCCAGTAGAATAGTTTTAACACACATGGCATGAATATATGTTGCACTGCATAGTTTTGGAACTTATATTGGAATTACTGCTTCTGAACTTATATTGCACATGTAAGTGAGCTTGGGGTGGAAGATCCTTGAGGACCCCTTATCTTACTGAGATTTCTTGTTTAGAGATCTCACCCCACGTTTGGAGACGCTTATTTCATGTTCAGGTAACCCAGGGGTTGAGACCTCTAGTGGCAGGAGGTTAGAGCTGAGTTAGATATTGCTGTTACATGTTGACATGTTGGATGCTGGATATTCCTGTTGCATTTACACTTTTAGCTTCAGTTATTATTATGTTGTTGCTATTGAGACTGTTGTTGGGCTTTGTTGCCTTATTTGGTGAGCATGGGGTTTGTCCATGCCACATTGATTGACGTTATCTTGTTTTTAGTTATGAGATGTAATAATGTATCAGGATTATTGTCCAGGCTATGTGTTGTAGTCCTATGACTTAGATACTCACTTTATTTATATATTGGGGTATTTCAGTTAGCTGTCTTTTGCAATTTACATACAGGCAATGTTTTTATGAAATTGATTAAGTAACCAACTTGGCTAAGATTAATGACGTCATAATTGAATTAAAGAAAATTTATTCCGCATTTTAATTAAGCGTAGCTTAATACGATGACATGTTAACAAACCGGGTATACACGGGGTGTTACATCACTCATCCCATAATTGCTCCAAGTCAAGCACGCTTAACTGTGGAGTTCTTCCGTTTCGGGCTACCGAAAAGCAGATGCCTCTTGTTAGTATAGGTAGTACCAATTAATTCTTATAAGCTATCATAAAATGTGCAGTCTCATACCTGCACAGTCTTTGGAATTCCTCTCTTTCGGGTGTCGAATCGATTCATCATGCATGTAATTGCTCCAAACTGGGTATACACGGGGTGTTACATCACTCATCCCATAATTGCTCCAAGTCAAGCACGCTTAACTGTGGAGTTCTTCCATTTCGGGCTACCGAAAAGTAGATGCCTCTTGTTAGTATAGGTAGTACCAATTAATTCTTATAAGCTATCCTAAACTGTGCAGTCTCATACCTGCACAGTCTTTGGAATTCCTCTCTTTCGGGTGTCGAATCGATTCATTCATGCATGTAACCCCACACTGGAAGCTTTTCAGGAGCCGCTCCTTGTCCATGCCTCTTTGCACCGGCGATCACTCCCCGCCCTCGTTAGTGCTCGGGATGTTACATGCCCACCAGCTTCCGCCTGGTTCGTCCTCAAACCATACTGCACTGGAAGAGAGGCCCTGCTCTGATACCACTTGTAACGACCGGCCGCTTTAAGAATCAATGACTATCCCCACATACTAACACGAGACTTTTCAATGTGCTTTTTCCTCACTCGCACACTTCCCGGAAAAACTTCCCAGTAGGTCACCCATCCCAGAATTTCTCCAAGTCAAGCACGCTTAACTACAGAGTTCTTCCGTTTCGGGCTACCGAAAAGCAGATGCATCTTGTCAGTATAGGTAGTACCAATTAATTCTTATAAGCTATCCCAAACTGTGCAGTCTCATACCTGCACAGTCTTTGGAACCCCTCTCTTTCGGGAGTCGAATCGATTCATTCATGCATGTAACCCCACACTGGAAGCCTGTCAGGAGCCGCTCCTTGTCCGTGCCTCTTTGCACCGGCGATCACTTCCCGCCCTCGTCAGTGCCCGGGATGTTACATTATGCATGCTCAGGTCTATGTTACTTATTTAATTGCATTTTTCTTGTTTATTTGATGTAATTATATAAGTAACATCATGGACATTATTTTGAGACAGTATGACTATGAGATAGCCTATGCCATGGATGGCTGGGTAATGTGGTTTATTCCTGAATTATATTAAACTATCAATCAGGTTGAAATTTTCATAGTGGAAATTATCACCCGTGGTCCAAAATACAGAGGAAATGTTGTCCGTTTTATTTTGGCAATGGAAGTGAAAAGGTTTGCAATACATAAGAAAAAAGAAAATTTATTCAGTTAGCTTCCACATTAATTAAGTTGAGCATGTTGCGTTTACTATCATATGAATGTTAATTAACCGGCTACAGACGAGGCGTTACAAAGACCCACATTAGTCCCTCAAACGGACTAAATTGATCTACTTTGAATTTTTTAGGGACCATGAATAGACTTTTTATTTGCTAGGAACTAAAGCGGGTATCGTAAAATTTGCTGGGGATTGAAAATGGTATTTACTCTTATTTCAATCACACAATTACAAATAGAAGAAGAAGGGAAGAAAAATTGGAGACATGAACCCTATACTTTTGGTTTATTAAGTCATTATATTCTCCTCATATCACTAATTACAATACATTCAGTCAAGACAGAATATAAATAGGTTAAGAAAATCCCAAACCCCAACACTTATTCATGACCCAAGTCCAAATCCCATAGAAAATCACAAAGCATCCGAATCCAACAAAGTAGCAGGAGATGAGTGGTTGTCTTCTTGCAAAGTAAGAGTCATCCTTAACAAAAATAAAATAAATAACCAACAAAACACAGCAGAAAGAAAATTAAATAAAAAGGTATATCAGAAATAAAACAACAAAACGCAATTTGTGAAGTGAATGTGTAAACAACACATTCTTTGCTTGTAATTTTGTAAATTAGATATATCACCTATTATTATTATTATTTCTATACAGATATTAATGTATCCCGTTGAGACATTGAGAGAGTAAAATTATGGTGCTAGACTATGATAGTTGTTTCATGTTATTTGCCACTTAGATGTTTTGGTATCTAAGTTTAACAATGTTTATGTCACAACTAAGGAGATTAATTTGTAGAGGCTACTGCTAGTTAGATGGTTGCAGGGCTTGTGCCATAGAGTCACACACTATTCAACTCTAAAGACCATATTATAAAAAAAAGATTTTCAATAATACTATGTTTTTGTGTGCATAACTAAATATTGAAAATGAAATGCACTTGCTACCTTTTTTTTATGTATAAGGCTCAATAGCACTCATGTTCGTATTGCTTATGGCAATAGCACATCAAAAGATTGTGAATGGAAAACTGTAGTGTAAGTTTTACACTTTACTGACCTCGATTAGCAGGTACCTCTGCTTTACGAAAGTTGTTGAACTTTACCATGAATGTAACATAAAGTTGATCACCCATTTCATCAAGGAACCGATAGTACGTGTGTCTCCATTTCCTAATGAGAAGCAATGAAACACAAATCCCCAAAAAGCCCACTGCAAATTATAATAACCCTCACATGTAGTGTTGGATTTAATTATGAAGTAATAATTTTAATCATGAAATTGAGGAATAATTATAAGGAAAGTAAAAGAAAAAGAAATAAAGTCACATTGGGTGAAAAAGGAGTTAAAATGACAGTTAAGTGGTAGAAATGCGGGTAAATAAAGTTACCCTAAAGTGAAAAGTAAAATTACAAATATTACCTTAAAAGTATTTTGGACTAGTGTGCAAAGCTTGGGAACGAATGAAGGTGTGTAGATAGATAAGATTTTACCCAATCAAAGTAACTTAAGTTTTTAAGTTTAGAAATAGCTTCACTTTCTTCTCCTCACGTGCGTTCCTTTTCCTTCTTCCCTGTTCCTCGACAGAAGCTCATTTCCATGGTTGAGAGCTTTGGATTTTTTCAAAAACCATAACTCTCTCATTTCTCAACGAAATGCATCCGTTCCAAAGCCAAAACCGCTTCAAATCTTCTCCTCTTTCTAAATCATAGCTCATTTCCGGTTGGGTTTTATTGTGGAAAGAGATATCCTCATCCAAAATTTCGTGGGTTGTGTGTTTGGGTTGTTTGAGAGGTTCCCGCTCCATGGAAGCTTGAAAGGAGCTACTCTCATCGTTTTAGGGTGTTGTGTGGTGAGTTTCCAACTCTTAAAACTCCATTTTCTTGAAATTTTCGAATTTAGGGTTATGATGAATAGTGACCATCCGAAAATTGATATTTAGGAGATTAATAGTGATTGGTTGTTATTGTTTCATGTTGTAGAGTTGATCCCAACGTTGTTTTGAGCAAATTCCACGGCTTGGAATCCACATTCGCTTGCGTTGGAGATTTGTGGATTTTTCATATTGAGGTAAGTCATGGTATGGATAGTTAGAGAGTGATTTGGACATGGCTCCCTTTGTTAAATATGCTTGGGATTGGTTTCCGTAAAAAGAAAAATTATGAAATGGCCGTTTAGGACACTTTGATAAATTGGAATAAAAATCAAGTGTAGGCTTCTTGTATGTGTAGTCTTGGAAATTTAACGTGGTAGATTGGTATATAAGAATACTGATTGTATTCACATCTTGGAACTAGGTTGTGACTTTGTAAAAGATCGTGACTCTGTGGACACGAGAATTATTGGAGGACATTGCTTGCCAGGTAAGCTTTTGGTCCTTGGGGTTAATCCCCCGTTTGTTCCACCAGACTCCGAGGGAGGATGGTAGTTTGATATGGTATGTTGAAAATAAATTGTTATATGTTGCATGTATATGTATGTATGTTTGTGTGCCACACAAGACGATGTTTCCTTGTATGAGGCATAAGACGGTGTTTCCTTATGCATAGTATGAGACGGTGTTTCCTCATACGGTATGTTGCAAGACGGTGTTTCCTTGTGTAACAGCCCGTGTTAACCCGGTCTGTTAACACACTATCGTATTAAGCCACGCTTAATAAAAATGCGGAATAACTTTTTCTTTAATTCAATTATGACGTCATTAACTTAACCAACTTGATTACTTAATCATTTTCATAAAAATACTGCCTGTATGTAAATTGCAAGACAACTAACTGAATACCTCGTACATAAATAAATGTGTGTATCTAAAGCCACAGGTCTACACAGGTAGCCTGGGTCAAATCCTGATACTTTAATTACAACATTAACTAAAAGACAGTAACACAATCATGTGGCATGGACAAACCCCATGCTCACCAAATAAGGCAACAATGCCCACAAATAGTCTCAACATAAGCTTAACATAATTAAAGCAGAAAACATAACAGCAGTCAAATAATCAGCAATCCACAACCAGCACGTCAGCATAATTATCAGCTCAGCTCTGGCCTCCTGCCACCTGAGCCCTCAACATTACCTGATCCTGAAATAAGCGTCCCCAAACGTGGGGTGAGATCTCTAACAAGAAATCTCAGTAAGACAAGGGGTCCTCAAGGAGTCTCCACCCCAAGCTCACTTACATGTGTAATATAAGTTCAAAAACAGTATTACAGTATAAGTTCTAAAATCATGCGATGCAGCAATTAATCATGTCATGTGTGCTTTCAAATCTACTGGCCAGAGAAATGTAGGAATACGTCTATGCCTACATGAGTACATGGATACTACCTGCACCTCACCCACATGCTTCTCCATCTTGTATGTACTACATACTCAGGATTGCCGTCTAGGTGGACACCACATGCATATCATAATAGCTCATTACATATAAACAGCTCAACAGCATTTCAAAATAATCAAAGCATGTAACACAGCATGCATAAACCCATCCCCATGGGACATGGTGGAACATCAAAATGGCTAAACCGAGGACACGGAAGCTTACCTTGCAAGCTAGCTATCCAAGCCAAGAGTCCGCACAAACTCAAAGTCCAAACACAGCAGAATCACAATCTGTTTTAGACCAATAATTATATCAATATTAATATTCTAATATTTACAATGTTAAACTAGACATCTTGAGGTTTCCAACGATATACTTTATGCCTCAATCGGAGTTGTATAACTCCGGTTATGATTTTCGCAAAGTGACTGCTGCCAACTGAATTTCCAGCAACCAAGACGCGACTTTAAAGTAACACTGAGATCAAACCACTTATCCAATGGCTACGAAATTTTACACGGTTATAGCCTTATGTGTTAGCTACACATAGGTCCAAACGGCACTCGATTTGGAGCTCTGTAGCTCAAGATATCGAATTTTTATCGAAACAGGTTCGTTGCTGTCCCCATATCCGGATATGGATATCCGGATATCATATCCGGATACTGATATCCGGATATCTGCCCGACAATATCCGGATATCTCACGACAGAATGCATTTTCTGCATTTCGTGAATATCCAATCCATAGGTTCAACTTTTTAACCGATTAAAGGCACTTAAACATGCATTTCTAGGTGTGTTTAACATACCCCACCCTTAAGTTATTAGCTTAGCTCAATACATGCATCAAGGTTCCATTTTTAAGCATTTAAACCCATGATCATAGTTGGTATAACTTACCAAAGCTCAAAACAGAGGCAAGTTGTGCTCTTGGAGCTCTCCCAAGGTTTCTCAAACTCAGCCTAAGTAGGAGCACGAAAATGGCACACCAAGGTGGGTTCTTGCACCACAAGGTGGCACTTTGAAGCTTACAATGACTACCACAAAGTAGCCATTACTAAAGCTCCAAACTCATGCTCACTAACTACACACACAGCTGGAACAGAGGAGAAAACACCTCACACTCCCTCACCAAGCAAGCTCTCACAAGCACAAGGCACAAGGAGAAGAAACCAAAGAGAAAGGAAGCTCCTTGGCTCACAACAAGGGAGAAGAAGGTGACCAAGGGTGGCTGAAGGGTATTCAGAATATGGAGGCACGTAGGGAAGAGTTTTTGACCTAGGATCATGTGCCAACTAATGAATTTATAGAGGTTTGGCCACCTCGCGCAGTATTAGCCTTAATAGCAAAGTAAAAGATCTTGATCTCAAACTTTGGAATCTAGACCTACACATTTTTCTAAGATTTTTCATATTTTTATTTTATTTTTTCGGAGCACCTTTCCGGTACGCGCTTTTCCATAGCCAGTATCAGTTCTGGCATCAGATTACGTCATTTTGACTTGAAACTTGTTTTACAAGTCCTACATAATATTCTAGTAATTATCATGCATTCATTATAATTTTCCGGGATACTTTTCCGGTACGCATTTATACCGAGTAGCAGAACCGGTATCTGCGCTTTTCTTCCGAAAAGCGACTTTCAGCATTTATACTCACTCAATATAATTATCTAAGCCCAATATTAATTATTAGGGTCAATTATGGAATTATTTTCTAATTATCATAATTAATTTACTAATTACCTTAATTAACGGTGCAGGTTCTTACATTCACCCCACCTTTTTAAGGATTTGGTCCTCAAAATCAGAAACATACCTGTCTCGAAAGTCGGGATACTGTCGGAGAAGCTCGTCCTCTCGCTCCCAGGTACACTCCTCAGGAGTTCTTCCTGACCATTGCACTTTGACCATTGGAATGATCTTGCTCCTCAACTGCTTCTCGCCACGATCGAGAATCTTGAGTGGTCCGACGGGAGTCTTTAGGTTCTCCCGAACCTCCACATCATCCGGCTGCACCACGTGCGAAGGATCTGCTATGTACTTCCGAAGCTGAGACACGTGAAACACGTCGTGGATGTTGGCCAGGTTCGGAGGTAAGGCAAGTCGATAGGCAACTGGTCCTACCCTACCAAGGATCTGGTAGGGCCCGATGAATCGCGGGCTCAACTTCCTCACGCCGAGTGCCCGTCCAACACCGGTGACAGGTGAAAGTTTCACAAACACGTGCTCACCCTCACTGAACTCCAGTGGTCGATGCTTGACATCATAGTAGCTCTTCTGACGATTCTGCGCCTGCTTCAACTTTTCCCTGATCATCTGGATCTGTAGGGTAGTATCTTGGACAAAGTCCAAGCCGAAAAGCTCTTTATCTCCAACCTCAGACCAGCAGGTAGGAGTCCGACACCTCCTACCGTACAGCGCCTCGTAGGGTGCCATGCCCAGACTAGCATGAAAACTGTTGTTGTACGAGAATTCAACCAACGGAAGGTACCTATCCCATGCAGAACCCTGCTCCAACGTGCAAGCTCTCAACATGTCCTCCAATGTCTGGATGGTCCGCTCAGTCTGTCCGTCAGTCTGAGGGTGATAGGCGGTTGTCACGAGCTGTCGAACTCGCGCAAATTAAAAATTATTTTTAATTAGGGTTCAAAAATTTGCAGTAAAGTGGAAACCCTAAGTCGTCTCTCAAGGAAATTGAATTGGTAAAAATCGCTTATGAAAACAGAAAATAAAAGGGGGGGTTTTGGATTTTGGTTGAATAAAAGACAGAATATAAAAACTGGGGTTAAAACTTCGTAATTAAAATTAACCAACCTAGGGTTAGGGCTCCATGGACGTCCTTCATTGGATAAAAATTACCAAATTTACGGTTGATCTCAATTGAATCAGAATCCTTATTTTCAATTGAGAACAATCGGATCATCAAATCTGATGATTATTCCTTTTCCATGATCGCAATCGCGACCCTCATATCGAATATCCACAATCGCACGATATCGATCTGAGTTAGGAAAAGAAACAAATCTGGTTAAAGAATTAGAAAAATTACCAAATTCACGATTAATCTCAATTGAATCAGAATCCTTATTTCCAATTGAGGTTAATCGGATCATCAAATCTGATGATCATTCTTCACCCATAATCGCAATCGCGAGCCTCAGATCGAATATCCACAATCGCACGATATTGATCTGAGTTAGGGTAAAGAAACAAATCTGGTTAGAGATTGATCGCAGATCCTCTAAACAGATCCATGGAATCCCTTCCCCTTGGTTGATTAAAAGGGGGTTTAGCCTAGCATGGCTAGGATAAACATGATTACAAATTAAATTGCATAAAAGAAAAAGAAGAAGAAGAAAAAGATGAAGAACGCGAAGAACGCGAAGAACGCTCCAGAGAAAATGTCTTGATCCCCAATTCTGAAAATTACATCATAATCCAAATGTTTTCCTTCCCTTGTGCTTCATATGCACCTAGGTCAAAAATCAATGTGGGCTGGGCTTAATTCAGATCGGCCCGGCCCATTCGTCTAAAATACAAAATAAAATAATAAAATAAAACTTAATTACAAGTCTAAAACTTCAGCAAAACATGGTCTTCTTGGCATTAGAAATCGACCAGCTTCCAGTCCGAATTGGGCTTCGAGCTCTTCATAAGAATTGTAGCCCTCTGTGTTATCTGAAAAACCCAACAAGAACGGAGTCAATCCGACAACTGTGGACCGATATATGGCCAAAATACAGAAGTAGTGTAAAGCTGAAAAATTCTGACGAAAATAAATTAAACCCAATCAAATACTAAAAAATGTAAATTAACTCAAAACATCATTATTTTATTCAAATAAATCCTAAAAATACTAATCAAGAGCAACAAATAAGTGCAATAAAATATGAGTCATCAGCGGTACTCAATCTCAACTGCGTACCAAAAGCCTCCTGCAGCGCCTCCCAGAACCGAGATGTGAACTTCGGGTCCCTATCACTGATGATACTCTCGGGCACCCCGTGAAGCCTCACGATCTCACGGACATATAGCTTGGCCAACTGCTCTGTAGTGAAGCTCACCTTCACTGGAAGAAAATGGGCAGACTTGGTCAATCTGTCCACAATGACCCAGATAGAGTCACAACCAGCCTGAGTTTTAGGCAATCCCACCACGAAGTCCATGGAAATACTTTCCCACTTCCACTGTGGAATCTCCAGAGGTTGAAGTTTACCAGACGGTTTCTGGTGCTCAATCTTTACTTTCTGGCAAATCAGACACTTGGACACGTAGACCGCTATGTCCTTCTTCATGCCCGGCCACCAAAAATTTCTCTTTAAGTCCTGATACATTTTCGTAGCACCAGGGTGGATAGTGAACCAGCCCTTATGAGCCTCTGCCATAACCTCCTCAGTCAATGGCCCTCGAGGAATAACAATCCTCTTTTGGAACAACAGCAATCCATCCTCGTTCCAAGACACACCGTCCTGGTTCTTCACATAATCGAGGCACTCTCTTTGCACTTGCGCCTCTTTGATCTTTTCCATCAGCTCATTGATCACTTCCGCTGTTTCCATCTCAAGTAGTGCACCCCCAAACAAGGAGTTCACTCTCAAGTCTCTGAACTTCTCGATCACCTCGTAGTCGTTCATCATTAAACTGGATAAGCTCACGGATTTCCGACTCAAAGCATCGGCTACCACATTGGCCTTGCCAGGATGGTACCTCAACTCAAAGTCGTAGTCCTTCAAGAACTCCATCCATCTTCGCTGTCTCATGTTCAACTCCTTCTGGTCAAACAGATACTTCAGGCTCTTGTGATCACTGAATACAGCAAACTTCATGCCAAACAGGTAATGCCTCCAAATCTTGAAAGCAAAAACAATGGCTGCCAACTCCAAATCGTGAGTCGGGTAGTTCTCCTCATGAGGTTTCAACTGTCTTGAAGCGTAAGCAACCGCTTTCCCTTTCTGCATCAGCACACAGCCAAGTCCTTTACCAGAGGCATCGCAGTATAACTCGAATTGCTCCGCAGGATCAGGAAGGACTAACACTGGAGCAGTAGTCAATCTCTCCTTCAACTCCTGGAAACATTCCTCACACTCATGTGTCCACACGAATGGAGTCTCCTTTCGGGTAAGGCGAGTCATCGGTAGCACCATCTTGGAGAATCCTTCTATGAACCTCCGATAGTAGCCTGCCAAACCCAGGAAGCTTCTCACTTCTGTAACCATCTTGGGCCTCTCCCAATCCATCACGGCCTCAATCTTGTTAGGATCAACAGCAACTCCATTAGCAGAAATCACATGACCCAGAAATTTCACCGCCTTGAGCCAGAACTCACACTTCGACGGCTTAGCATATAGCTTTTTCTCCTTTAGCACTTGCAAAACTATCTTCAAGTGCTCAGTATGCTCCTCCTCCGTCTTGGAGTAGATCAAGATTTCGTCAATGAAGACGATCACAAACTGATCCAGGTACGGCTGGAAAATCCTGTTCATGTAGTCCATAAACACTGCGGGTGCATTGGTGAGTCCGAACGGGATCACCAAGTACTCGTAGTGCCCGTACCTCGAGCGAAATGCTTTCTTTGGGACATCCTCCGGCTTTACCCGTATCTGATGGTAACCGGACCGGAGGTCGATCTTTGAATACACGCAAGCACCCCTGAGTTGATCCAGCAAATCATCAATGCGTGGAAGAGGGTACTTGTTCTTGATTGTCACCTTGTTCAACTGTCTGTAGTCGGTGCACAACCGCATGGTCCCATCTTTCTTTTTCACAAAAATGACCGGTGCTCCCCAAGGAGACACACTCGGCCGAATAAAGTCTTTCGCTGAAAGCTCCTCGATATGCTTCTTCAGCTCCGCCAACTCTGGTGGCGACATCCGGTATGGAGCCAACGATATAGGCCCCACACCAGGCAATAAGTCGATGGAGAACTCTATCTCCCTCTGTGGTGGAAACTCAGGAATCTCCTCAGGAAACACCTCGAGGAATTCCTTCACCACAGGAATGCCAGTGAGATCCTCCTGTGTCCCACTCACCAAACCTCCCAACATGACATAGCCAAAAGCCCCTGCTCTCAAGGCCCTCCTCGCCTGCAGGACTGAAATGAACGGTGAGGAACTGGTTGTGGACCCACCCGGAGACATCACCACTTTCTTGGCACAACAGTCAATCATTGCACAGTTTCTGGACAACCAATCCATGCCCAAAATAATCTGAAGGTTGGCCATCGGTAATCCTATCAGATCTACCGAGAAGTCACGGCCATCCCACTGAAACGCTACATCGCGATGAACAGTGGAGGTCAAACATTTTTCTCCGGTGGCGGTGGTAACCCGCATCGGTGGAGAAAGCACATCACTGGGCAACTCAAGCCCCACAGCAGTAGGGGTAGCAACAAAAGAGTGCGTTGCCCCGGAATCAAACAAAACATCAATAGTTGAACCGCCAATGGTAACAGTACCTCTGACCAGGTTCGGAGCTCTCTCCGACTGCTGACGATCAAGTGTGTAGACTCGTCCGGTAGTAGGTGGCACGGCTGGTGCCCCAGTAGGAACCATCTGCAATGGCACAGCCTGCACTGCAGCAACTCTCGCCGTCGGGCAATCTCTGGAGTAGTGGCCCTCCTTGCCACACTGGAAGCAAATCAGCTGACCGGTTGAGCACGGCCCAAAATGTGACTTCCCGCATCCAGAACATCTGGGAGCAGGAGGTCTAGCAGTGTTCCCCTGAGCAGCAGTCTTCCTGAACTGATTTGGCGCTTGCCTAGCCGCCAACGGTGGTTTGCCCTTGCCCTTGTTGGCAAAGTTCTTGTTCTTCCAGGGAGTAGAACCACCAGCGCTCTGTGGCACCTCAACCTTGGCCCTCTTGGCCTGACTCGCCCGACAGTAATCCTCGATGTCGCGGCACTGCTGCACCAACGCTCCGAAATCTCTCGAAGCAGAACCAGCGAGGTGTCCAGCAATATCCTCATTAAGTCCCCTCCGGAACTTGGCCGCCAAGAATGTAGGAGTATGCCTCGCCATGCGGAAATGAGAGAACTTGACCAGTTCATTAAACTTGGCCAGGTACTCGTCGACAGACAACGAGCCCTGCACCAACCGGTCAAACTCCCCCTGCTTCCTCTCCTGTGAGTCATAAGGGAAGTACTGACCCAGGAAGCTCTCCTCGAAGAATGGCCACGTCATCACATGACCCTGCATCTCGTAGACCTGAGATAGGTTGGTCCACCACTCATGGGCCTCGCCCTCCAGCATGTACGTGGCGAACAACAGCTTCTGCGGATCCGTGCACTGCATGATCCGGAAAATCTTGTCCAGCGCCTGTAGCCATCTGGCAGCAGCAATGGGATCATACGATCCGTCGAAGGTAGGTGGCTTATGCTTGCGGAAAGCATTCAGCCGGCGATCGATCTCGTCACGATCCTCAGCAAGAACGGGGATAGTCTGCATAGCCCCCGTCAAGTGACTACCCTCACCCATCTGGCTCTGGGTGTCCTCCTGTTGACTAGGCGGAGGTGGAGGCGGTGGCGGCGGTGGAGGTGGTGGAGGACCCTGGCCCGCAGCAGGACCAGCCCTCAACTCCTCCAACATGACCCTCATCATAGTCATGTTGGCCATCCGGTTCTCCTCCAGAACCTCTGCCGTGGTTTGCCGGTTCGCATCTCGTATAGCGTCCAGCATCGCCCGGTTCGCCAGCCTCGTGGCTTCCTGGTCGGCTAGTCGGGCCGCCTGCATCTCAGCTAATGCAACCAGGACAGGATCCGATTGATCCTCGCTTGTACTCGTGTTCCTCCTCGGTGGCACCATGACTCTGCACAAGTTACACAAGGAATGAGTTGATCAGGCCCACGCCATGTGGTCACATATGCATTATCATAACACACACCAGTTAGAGAGAACACAAAGTAGACACGCAACGACACATCCTAAGTTATTGCAATACATACAGGCTTTTCCCTAGAAAGTGCTCTGATACCATAAAATGTAACAGCCCGTGTTAACCCGGTCTGTTAACACACTATCGTATTAAGCCACGCTTAATAAAAATGCGGAATAACTTTTTCTTTAATTCAATTATGACGTCATTAACTTAACCAACTTGATTACTTAATCATTTTCATAAAAATACTGCCTGTATGTAAATTGCAAGACAACTAACTGAATACCTCGTACATAAATAAATGTGTGTATCTAAAGCCACAGGTCTACACAGGTAGCCTGGGTCAAATCCTGATACTTTAATTACAACATTAACTAAAAGACAGTAACACAATCATGTGGTATGGACAAACCCCATGCTCACCAAATAAGGCAACAATGCCCACAAATAGTCTCAACATAAGCTTAACATAATTAAAGCAGAAAACATAACAGCAGTCAAATAATCAGCAATCCACAACCAGCACGTCAGCATAATTATCAGCTCAGCTCTGGCCTCCTGCCACCTGAGCCCTCAACATTACCTGATCCTGAAATAAGCGTCCCCAAACGTGGGGTGAGATCTCTAACAAGAAATCTCAGTAAGACAAGGGGTCCTCAAGGAGTCTCCACCCCAAGCTCACTTACATGTGTAATATAAGTTCAAAAACAGTATTACAGTATAAGTTCTAAAATCATGCGATGCAGCAATTAATCATGTCATGTGTGCTTTCAAATCTACTGGTCAGAGAAATGTAGGAATACGTCTATGCCTACATGAGTACATGGATACTACCTGCACCTCACCCACATGCTTCTCCATCTTGTATGTACTACATACTCAGGATTGCCGTCTAGGTGGACACCACATGCATATCATAATAGCTCATTACATATAAACAGCTCAACAGCATTTCAAAATAATCAAAGCATGTAACACAGCATGCATAAACCCATCCCCATGGGACATGGTGGAACATTAAAATGGCTAAACCGAGGACACGAAAGCTTACCTTGCAAGCTAGCTATCCAAGCCAAGAGTCCGCACAAACTCAAAGTCCAAACACAGCAGAATCACAATCTGTTTTAGACCAATAATTATATCAATATTAATATTCTAATATTTACAATGTTAAACTAGACATCTTGAGGTTTCCAACGATATACTTTATGCCTCAATCGGAGTTGTATAACTCCGGTTATGATTTTCGCAAAGTGACTGCTACCAACTGAATTTCCAGCAACCAAGACGCGACTTTAAAGTAACACTGAGATCAAACTACTTATCCAATGGCTACGAAATTTTACAGGGTTATAGCCTTATGTGTTAGCTACACATAGTTCCAAACGGCACTCGATTTGGAGCTCTGTAGCTCAAGATATCGAATTTTTATCGAAACAGGTTCGTTGCTGTCCCCATATCCGGATATGGATATCCGGATATCATATCCGGATACTGATATCCGGATATCTGCCCGACAATATCCGGATATCTCACGACAGAATGCATTTTCTGCATTTCGTGAATATCCAATCCATATGTTCAACTTTTTAACCGATTAAAGGCACTTAAACATGCATTTCTAGGTGTGTTTAACATACCCCACCCTTAAGTTATTAGCTTAGCTCAATACATGCATCAAGGTTCCATTTTTAAGCATTTAAACCCATGATCATAGTTGGTATAACTTACCAAAGCTCAAAACAGAGGCAAGTTGTGCTCTTGGAGCTCTCCCAAGGTTCCTCAAACTCAGCCTAAGTAGGAGCACGAAAATGGCACACCAAGGTGGGTTCTTGCACCACAAGGTGGCACTTTGACGCTTACAATGACTACCACAAAGTAGCCATTACTAAAGCTCCAAACTCATGCTCACTAACTACACACACAGCTGGAACAGAGGAGAAAACACCTCACACTCCCTCACCAAGCAAGCTCTCACAAGCACAAGGCACAAGGAGAATAAACCAAAGAGAAAGGAAGCTTCTGGCTCACAACAAGGGAGAAGAAGGTGACCAAGGGTGGCTGAAGGGTATTCAGAATATGGAGGCACGTAGGGAAGAGTTTTTGACCTAGGATCATGTGCCAACTAATGAATTTATAGAGGTTTGGCCACCTCGCGCAGTATTAGCCTTAATAGCAAAGTAAAAGATCTTGATCTCAAACTTTGGAATCTAACCTACACATTTTTCTAAGATTTGTCATATTTTTATTTTATTTTTTCGGAGCACCTTTCCGGTACGCGCTTTTCCATAGCCAGTATCAGTTCTGGCATCAGATTACGTCATTTTGACTTGAAACTTGTTTTACAAGTCCTACATAATATTCTAGTAATTATCATGCATTCATTATAATTTTCCGGGATACTTTTCCGGTACGCATTTATACCGAGTAGCAGAACCGGTATCTGCGCTTTTCTTCCGAAAAGCGACTTTCAGCATTTTTACTCACTCAATATAATTATCTAAGCCCAATATTAATTATTAGGGTCAATTATGGAATTATTTTCTAATTATCATAATTAATTTACTAATTACCTTAATTAACGGTGTGGGTTCTTACACCTTGCGTAATACATACTTGTTATATTCTCTGGCCAGTAGGATTATATTATTGCACACTGCATTGTCATACATATTCTGATGCATGCATGGATTTTTATACTGTGTTTATACCATAAGTGAGCTTAGGGGTGGAGGAGCCCTCCAAGGGTCCCTAGCTTACTGAGGTAATTATATTATCTCACCCCGTGTTATGGGGATCACCATTTCAGGTACAGGAGCTGATGGTGCCGAGGCATCGCGTGGCAAGAGGCCAGATGAGAGATATTACTTGACATGATTGTCAGGGTCTTGTGGATACTTAGATTTGTACCTGACATACCATATTTTGAGTTGTACATGCCATGTATTTTTTTGAGAGCATAGGAGATGTCTATGCCATGTCTATAGTTTGTATATGCTGTTAGTTATGCATGCTCAGGTCTATGTTACTTATTTAATTGCATCTCTTTTGTTTATTTGATGTAATTATATAAGTAACACCATGAACAGTATTTTGAGACAGTGTGATATTGAGATAGCCTATGCCATGGATGGCTAGGTAATATGCTATATGTCTGGATTATATTAAACTATCAATCAGGTGGAAATTATCATAATGGGAATTATCCCCAGTAGTCCAAAATACAGAGGAAATGCTGTCTGTTTTATTTTGGCCATAGAAGTAAAAAGGTTTGCAATATATAAGGAAAAAGATAAAATTTATTTAGTTAGCTTCCGCATTAATTAAGTTGAGCATGCTGCGCTTACTATCATATGAATGTTAATTAACCGGCTGCAGACGGGGCGTTACATTTTATGGTATTAGAGCAGTTTTGAAAAAGGGAATTCCTTGATGTATTGCAATAATTGTGTTATTTATGAGTGGCTTTTAGGATTTTCTGTGATAATGCATGTGTAACCACTTAGTGTGGGCCTGATCAACTCATTCCTTTGTGTAACATATGCAGAGTCATGGTTCTTCCTAGGAGCATAAGTACCATATGTTATAGATGTATGTGTAGATTTCGGATTTATGGCTTATGTGTGATGGCTTGCGTATTGTTGATCTTTATCCTTGGATAAGACTAAGGTAAGTATTTAAATTAAATCTTAGGAGGGTACATATGTAGACATGTGAATTTAATCATATGAGTAATGTGAGTGTGTGTTAGAAGGCTTTAGTATTTAGTGGACTTTGGAAGTGGGCTAGTGTGTGTGGACTTGCCACCTTTAGGCTTGTCTTATTGGATCCATCAAGTTCAGCCCAAGGTTAAACCCACACCTAATTCCCTAAGCCTTGTCCAACAAGGTTGTTTGTGCACCAAGGCACCTTCACATGGCTTGATGTATTTTCCTTCTCATTCATGCGCACAAGGGGTAGAAAATACCTAGAAAAATCTGTCAATTTTTCCTCTTGTTTGACCGCCACCTCACTTGGCTTGTGCATCACTTGATCTCAACTTCATTGCATGGAAGACACATGTACCATTTAGCATGATTTTAGGCTGCATTTTCCTTCATTTTGGCGCACATGGGGGGGAGTCTTGGATCAGATTTTTTTTATGACACAAATCTGTCTTGAGTGTTGACCAAGTGAACCACCTTACACCTTCCATCATGAGGCTGCAATGTGCAGATTTTTGCATGCTTTTGGCAGCCCATCATGAGCCAAATCTGCCCTTGCTTCCACATGCATCATAAGTAGGATCTTGGGGCTGCATCTTCATCATTTTATGCGCATTAGGACAGCTCCAAATCAGGGTCTAGGCTGCCACAAATGACACCTCCTTCCACTCCTCCATGTGCGCAAGACTTGGTTGTTTGTGCAGAAATTTTTCTGACTTAGGACAGCTTTCAAATCTGAACATATCTCCCCTCACCTCCTTGCATGTGCATAGAGTAACTTAGAAGCAAACCCTTTGCTTGTTCAGCCCAAGTATGCAGTCCCACCTCTTCAAGAAACCAGATTTTTTACCATAATGACCATCATTGCAACCTCCCCTCCTCTCCCTTTAATTGTGCGCACAAGAGGCCTCCTTCACCTTGCACAAGTGCAGCCAAATTCCTTCCTCATTTCCTCCCTCTCCTAGCCGAACATACAGCCCTCTTGGAGCAAGAAGACTTTGCTAACTTACCTTCCCTCACCTCTCAAAACCGTGACTCAAGAACACCAAGCAAGTGTAAGTTTCCTCCTCGCTTTCACCTCACTGTTCAGTCTTGATTCCTCACCTTTTGGTAGCTGTCCAAGTTGCTCCTCCTCATCCTTGATTGCGCATAGATCTTCTCCTAGGAAGTGTGGACTTGTTGTGTAGTAAAGCTAGAAGGTGGTGTGTGATTCTTGATCAAGAAGTGTGTGCTACAAGAGGTAGGCCTTGAACTTAGAACACTTTCATTGTGTAACCATGTGTGTGTGCTTGAATGTCTCCTTGATTATGTGTGGTTTTGGATTCAAGTATGAGCATGATAGAAGTAGAATGGTGGAGCTAATTCATGATGATTTGTGTGCATAAAAGTCTCATGGTCATGCTTAAGATATATGCCACTGTTTTTGTATGAATATGCCACTGTTTGGAGGGATATATATGCCACTGTTCTGTATGCAAATGCCACTGTTTCCCTATGAATGTGCCACTGTTTTGAAGATGAAATGCCCACTGTTTCGGTTCCTCAAAATCACCATTTTAATGCCACTGTTTCTGCACATATATGCCACTGTTTTAGCCCAATTTATGCCACTGTTTTAGTGCTCCCTAAGCCACTGTTTCTGCATAAAAACACTCACTGTTTTAGTCCATTATGTGCCACTGTTTCTGCATAAAAACACTCACTGTTTTAGTCATCATATGCCACTGTTTTTATGCATAAAATGCCACTGTTTTAGTCCATAATATGCCACTGTTTTATGCATAAGATGCCACTGTTTTAGTCCATAATATGCCACTGTTTTATGCATAAAATGCCACTGTTTTAGTCCATAATATGCCACTGTTTTATGCATAAAATGCCACTGTGTTAGTCCATAATATGCCACTGTTTCAATGTCCAAAAAACCATGATTTATGCTACTGTTTTAATGCTCAAAAATGTACCATTCATGCCACTGTTTTGATGCATAAACATCACTACTCATGCCACTGTTGATGTCCAAATAGTCACTGTTTCTGTTTCAAAATAGTCACTGTTTCTGCTGTACGTTCACTGTTTTCCTGCTGTAAAACGTCACTGTTTCTGTCCACTGTTTTTATGGAAAATACCACTGTTTTCTGTTCACTGTTTTAAAAGAACAACTCACTGTTTCTGCTCACTGTTTTAAGCACAAACGTCACTGTTTTCTGCTGTAAAAACACTGCTGTATGCTCACTGTTTTTCTGCTGTAAAACACTGCTGTATGCTCACTGTTTTCCACTGTAAGACACTGCTGTATGCTCACTGTTTCTGCTGTAAATAGCCACTGTAAATGATTGGTTGTAATTGATTTAGGTGCGCTTAAGAAGTGAGATACTTCGCTGCTGTTTGGTATTATTTAAGGCACGCAAAGGTAAGTGTCAGGCGATATTGCCTAATGTGACTATTGACTACTGGTATAAAATTGTGACATGATGCTCCATATGCCGTAAAAATATTATGTTCCATTATGATGAAAGGAAACTGCCAAAAATGTGCCGTGATGGCTATATGATTATGAGGTAAAGACGTTATGTGGCAGCATAACGCATATGAAAGGTATATAAGCATGCACCTTACATCATACCGCATTTTTGTACGTTTTGTGTGTGAAAGCATAGCATGGCATGCATGTACCAAGAGCATATAGGTCTTGCTTTTTAGAATAGTTATGTACAGGACCATGTGTTTTGAGCAAGCATCATATAGGCATCCCCAAGGTACCGGGGTATGGGACACTTGGCATCAGTCCGCATAGGCCCACAGTTGGAATCCACATGGAGCTCAGGTGCCAAGGGATATTTGATTCCACTGTGAAGTGCGCGCACGACGGTGCTAAAAGCGCAAAGGAAAGGCGTTATATACGCAATATATGAATATGATGAAAAGGAAAAAGAAAAAGGAACAAGGATATGTTGAAGTGACTGTTTATGATTTTGTGCCTAGTTAATACTGTTATATTACTGGTTTTGTTGCCACACTACTGGGATTATTCTCACCCCTTCGGGGCTGCTATTTTTCCAAAATGGCAGGAGGACGTAAAAGCATTTGAAGGAGTGATGTTTTGCTGTTGATTGCTGATGCGTGGATTATCACTGTTGCTGTTTGTTAATTGGATGACTGTAATGATTAATGTTTTGGTACTCTTGGATGACTGTAGTCTTTATCATCTCTATGTTAGCTTGAACTTTGATGAACAGCGGCTATTTTGGAAAACGTTTGTGAAAAGAATTTAAGTGCTGAAATTTTTACAGTGCACCTTACGGGTGGTGTTTTTATGAGCAAACGAACTCTGATTTACTATTATTTTATATGCACGCGAAGCCCCAAACGTGCTCTTTCAAAATCACTTGAAATATTTTTTATCGTCCAAACAGATGTGATAAGAACTATTGAAATGCTTTACGGATTTGTATACTGCTATGAGATTCTTTGTTAGCTCATGTGACGTTAACGACTCTAATTCCGCTTAGCAAACGACTCTCTTGGATGCATACAAGGGAGGGCGTTACACTAATTGGTATCAGAGCAGTTTGGTCCATGGATTTGCTTGTGATTGATTGTATTGATTGTTGATTGTGTTTATCTGCTGATTGACTGCCTAAATGTGCTATAGCTTAAGTATATATTGACTAGGATAGTTAGATTGTTAGGATCGTTCTGTGATAAGACACGGATGCATAGTTAACTTGTCCGAATTGAACCCGAGTGCCTACTTGGGACTGCTGCCATGAATAACTTGCGGTGAGCCTGATCAACTCATTTCCTGATATTGTGAGTGCAGAATCATGGCAGGTGGTCGCGGTTCAACTCGGGGAAGGTCTGGCGATGCGGAAGAGGATCTTATCACTACCATTGGGGGACTGGCAACGTTTATCCAGAATATGAGCCAAGAATGGCGCGATCATAGGCAACAGAATCAGAACCAACCCCCACTGCATGAAAATGCAGAAGAAATTGCCCGTCGGAGGTTGAAAGACTTCCGCAACTTCCAACCACCTACCTTTGAGGGTGAAGACAACCCCGAGGCCGCAGCGAAGTGGCTGCAGATGATCGAGCATATTTTCGAACGTATGGCATGCCCGGAAGCGCAGAAGACTGATTACGCGTCGTACCAGCTGATGGGAGAAGCTTTAACATGGTGGACTGGTGCGAGGGCTCTGCTGAGAGCTCAGGACGTTGAATTGACATGGGCCGTGTTCAGACAAGTATTTTTAGACAAGTATTTTCCTAAGGCAATGAGAAGAATGAAGCACACTGAACTGCTGTCACTTAGGCAGGACAACATGACGGTCAATGAGTACATTGCGAAATTTGGGCAGCTGATCGAGTACGCCAACTTTGAACGGAACATCTATGATGAGGAATGGCAGGTGGAGAAGTTCGAAAGCGGATTACATCCGGAAATCCGTAAACTCATTTTGACCACGGCTAATCGTACACTTCCGGAACTCATCAACCAGAGTCGTCAGGCAGAAGGAATCATTAATGAGGCCAAGAACTTGAACAAGCCACCAACACAATTCCACGGAGGAAACCGAGCAGGCAGATTCTTCAGGACGGCACCTGGTAGGGGTCGAGGCAGAGGTACACAGTTGCAGGCACGGCCTGGAAACTTTAAGAGAAGCTTTACGGTGGGTCAATCGTCGACTGGACGACAGGGCGCGACTGTTTGTGCTACATGTGGAAAGAACCACTTTGGAGTCTGTCGCAAGAACAACAATGCATGTTTCAGATGTGGCCAGCAAGGACATTTTGCTTACAAATGCCCCCAGAACGCTGATCAACAGCCTACGCAAGCACGGGTGTTCACATTGGATGCGAATGAAGCGCAGAAGTTTCCCAACTTGATCAAAGGTAATGTCATTTTAAATGGTCACCCTATTTCAGTTATCTTTGATTCTGGAGCGTCTGGCTCTTTTATGGCAAAGCATACCGCTATGAGAATAGGCATCACCCCAACCCCGTTACCTTATGAGTTACACATCAGCACACCTACTGGAGGATCGTGCACAGCCTCAGAGATCTGCAGAGGTGTTATCTTGCAGTATGAAGGGAACACGTATACGGTCAACTTGGTGGTCCTACCGGTATTCAACTTCGATGTGATTATCGGTATGGACTGGTTGACGGAAAACGGGATAACATTGGACTGTCGAGCGGGGAAAGTCGTTGTTCCTGCGAAAGATGGTAATTTTCAACCTTTCTCTCTCATTTCTTTATTGCAAGTTAGAAAAGAGCTCCGCAAGGGAGCAGCAGGGTATCTTTTGTCGATCGAGGCTGGGACCTCGGTTGACAATCAAATTCAGAATGTACCGGTAGTTAGAGAATTCGAGGAGGTATTCCCGGATGAAATACCTCGATTGCCTCCTCATAGGGAAATAGAATTTTCTATCGAACTTGTTCCTGGAGTTGGACCAATCTCCATTGCCCCGTATCGTATGGCGCTGTTGGAACTTCGCGAGTTGAAGAAGCAGATAGAAGAGCTTTTGGCCAAGGAATTTATCAGACCGAGTACTTCTCCATGGGGTGCTCCAGCCATCTTGATTAAGAAGAAGGATGGAAGTTTACGTCTGTGTGTAGATTACCGCCAGCTGAACAAAGTAACGGTGAAGAATAAGTATCCGCTACCGAGGATCGACGATTTGATGGACCAGCTGAGAGGAGCCAGAGTCTTTTCCAAGATAGATTTACGATCGGGATACCATCAGATCCGGGTCAAACCGGAGGATATTCCGAAAACCGCTTTTAGGACTCGTTATGGGCACTACGAATATCAGGTGATCCCATTCGGACTTACGAATGCTCCAGCGGTATTCATGGACTACATGAACCGCATCTTCCGCCCCTTTCTTGATCAGTTTGTTATTGTGTTTATCGACGACATCCTGATTTACTCAGCTAATGAAGAGCTGCACGCGGAACATCTGAGGATTGTCTTGCAAATCTTGAAGGAGAAGCAGTTGTACGCGAAATGGTCGAAGTGCGAGTTTTGGCTTAAAGAGGTCCAGTTTCTGGGCCATGTCATTTCATCAGAAGGTATCGCGGTGGACCCCAGCAAAGTTGAAGCTGTCATGAATTGGGAACGACCCAAGACTGTCACTGAAGTAAGGAGTTTCTTAGGTCTTGCTGGATACTATCGAAGGTTCATCCAGAATTTCTCTCAGATAGTGCAACCTCTTACTCGTCTCACTCGGAAGGACAAGCCTTTTGAGTGGACTGAAGCTTGTGAAGAATGTTTCATGGAACTAAAGAGCAGATTAACGAGTGCTCCCGTACTCATGATTCCGGATCCTACCCGAAAGTTCGAAGTATACTGTGATGCGTCGCTGAAAGGACTTGGATGCGTGTTGATGCAGGATCGTATGGCGGTAGCTTACGCATCTCGACAACTTAAGCCTCACGAGGAAAATTATCCTACGCACGATTTGGAGTTAGCAGCTATAGTGTTCGCACTTAAAATCTGGAGGCACCACTTGTATGGTTCGCAGTTTGACGTGTTCAGCGATCATAAGAGTTTGAAGTACTTGTTCGATCAGAAGGAGTTGAATATGCGGCAACGACGGTGGATGGAATTTCTGAAGGACTATGATTTTGAACATAAATACCACCCAGGAAAGGCAAACGTGGTAGCTGACGCCCTGAGTAGGAAGACACTGCACACTGCAACTCTGATGATGGAAGAGCTGAAATTGTTTGAGGCCTTTCGAGACTTGAACTTATCGGTAGACGAGAGAGGGAATAGCATAAGATTGGGAAATATAAAGGTGGAGAATGAATTGATCAGTAGAATTAAGGAGGCTCAGAAAGATGAAGAGTTAGTCCGTGATTTGGTTGGCAACCAAGATGTTGCAAAGGATGAGAATGATAGTTGGAGATTCCAAGGTCGGCTAGTTGTGCCGAATGAAGAGTTGAAGCAAGAAGTTTTGCAGGAAGCCCACAAGGGTAAATATGCAGTTCATCCTGGATCCACGAAGATGTACCATGATTTGAAGACCTCGTTTTGGTGGCCGGGTATGAAGCGTGATATTGCTGAGTATGTATCTCGGTGCTTAACTTGTCAGAAGGTGAAGTACGAACATCAGAAACCGTCGGGACTCCTTCAACCTTTGGAGGTTCCCGAATGGAAGTGGGACAGTATTGCGATGGATTTTGTAGTTGGACTTCCTCGGACGCGAGAAGGATATGATTCTATCTGGGTGATTGTTGATCGTTTAACGAAGTCAGCTCATTTCTTGCGTGTTAGAACCACATATGATACAGAGAGGCTTGCTAGAATTTATCTGCAGGAGATTGTGAAGCTGCATGGAGTTCCTACGAGTATTGTCAGCGATCGTGATCCCAAGTTTACATCTAAGTTTTGGGAATCTTTTCAAAGAGCATTAGGGACCCATTTGAGGTTGAGTACTGCTTATCATCCGCAGACCGATGGACAGACGGAACGCACCATTCAAGCCTTAGAGGACATGTTGCGAGCATGTGTTTTGGAGTTAGGAGGCAGCTGGGATAATTATCTTTCTTTGATTGAGTTCGCTTACAACAACAGTTACCACTCCAGCATTCAGATGGCACCGTATGAAGCTTTGTATGGGAGAAAATGCAGAGGTGAGCGAAGTATGTTAGGACCTGATCTATGTTGGACTGAAGTAGGTGAGAAAAGTATGTAGGGCTCAGGCCAGACAGAAGAGTTATTACGACAAGCGTCATAAGCCTCTATCTTTCGAAGTCGGAGACCATGTATTTTTGAGAACACCTTCGGGACTCGGAAAGAGGAGTTAAGAAGTTAAGTCCACGGTACTTAGGACCATACTCTGATTATGAAGACCGGATTGGAGAGTCTGCATACCGGTTGGAGAGTCCTTACCACCCAATCTGTCAGGAATTCACAATGTATTTCATGTATCGCAGCTACGGAGGTATCTCTCTGATCCATCTCACGTGTTGCAGCCAGAAGAAGTGGAACTAAAGGAAAATCTGACGTATCAAGTGCAACCGTTGCAAATCCTTGAAAGATCCGTCAAGCGACTCCGTTCTAAGGAGATTCCGTTGGTGAAAGTATTATGGAACAACAGATCAGCAACTGAAGCCACTTGGGAGCGCGAGGACGACATTCAGAAACGCTATCCAGAACTGTTTAGCTCTTAAGTAAGTTTATTTTGCGGACAAAATTCCTATTTGGTGGGGATAGTGTAACATCCCGCATAATTAGCAAAATACATAAGTACCATATGTTATAGATGTATGTGTAGATTTCGGATTTATGGCTTATGTGTGATGGCTTGC
>JAVKPL010014277.1:0-79877 GCA_032173675.1 Gastrolobium villosum | reverse complement strand
ATGCATATTTTCCATCACTCTTAAGTTCCTTGTTGTCATTATAATATAAATTTTCAATATAATAAACATATAAATCTGCACCTGAGAAGCATCATGGCAGTAAAGAAGAGCTCAAATTCCCCTGAGGTGGGGTTTCTAAGGCATGAACCCCTAATCAGCCTTCACAGGTTTAAGTTATTTACTAGATAAGTAAGCTATTTATGTGAAATGTGTCAGAACAGACAAAGACCATAGTGAAACTTGAGGATATCAGTCAACACCATTCCTGAGGCCTCAGATATGCTAAACTAAATCACCAAGACAACCCTTTAAGCTTGTGTAGGTGCTCAGTTTGCACGGTCTCTGATGACTTCAAGATCCATCTCTGTTGGGTCTGTTGCCTGAATCTCATAGTGGATGCCCTGCAGCTCCCTTCTGAATCTGTCCTTCGTTGTTGCATAAAGCATCTTAGAGCGAATGCGTGCTGCAGAAGAAGACCTGTAAAATAATCAATTTATAAACTCAAAAGCAAAATAAAGGCAACAAGAAATGTGCCAATTTATGTAACAGTCAAACTTCCCCTGGTTTAGTGCAAGAGAAGTAAGTAATAACTAAAAGGTGAATTTTCTCTGCAACTATCAAAATAGATAAGCTCCTCATAGGCAAGTAGAAAATAACAGTTGATCAGACTTTGATACTGGCCCAACAATTATTTCAAGACTTTCTATCTTGTGACCATGCCCAATGTATAAAATAATCACAACACCTAAAACAGTAATCAACAGCAAAATGAAGAAATGGTTGAGAATGTGATTTACGATAAACCATATGCAGACACGTGACAAAATAGTTCACATGAAGTGAAAGGCAAAAGAAAACCATCAAATGAATTTGGTGAAGATGGCCAAGCATAATCAAGTACTGGAAATAGGAAGGAAAAAAAACTACAAGCAAGAAAAGGGGATCTCAAAGCTGACAGAGGAACATACCAGTGGGTAAGTCTAATAGAGGAGAAATTTCTGTTTTCAATTTATTTAATGGCTCAAGATTGATATCCACCCAAAACAAGGTTGTCTATAATTGAAGATTAAGTCAACTATTGCAAGGAAGCATCAACTAAAAAACTTATTTAATAGCTATGGATGTGCATGAATAGCTCCTGCACCTAGCAATACATTTTGTCAAAAACCCCAAATTCTTATTATGTCCGGACTTTAAAGTGATTATTGGAAACAAACTTATAGTCTAAGATGTGGTCCCCAGTTCAACAAGGTATTATAGTAATTGAAGTTCAATTTTGCCTAATCATATATAAACGATTCCATTACAACTTACCCTGACTCAATTCGAAAATGTAACTTGGTATATACCCTGGCAATAGGTTTTCTTCTATCTAACAAAACTTGCAAATTCCATACGCTGCTTTAAACGTCCATATAAATAGATTAAATAAAGGATATCATCTTTTCAAATATAACTGAGATATCAAAACAAAAGGTTAGAAATCCTTCTACCTTTAAAAATAAACTATCAAATCAACCAACCTCTCATTCTAACCAAAGTCTTAAAGCATTCCCTTTATACTAAGTTTATTCTTTTTTCCAAATCTTAAGCAAAGAGAATTTAATCGCTTTACCAAGATCTGGATTCCATCCAGTGACTTCAAGAAAAGAGATTCATCACAGATTTTGTAAAACCAATAACTGGAGTCTAGAGAGAAGAGTTCAGTTATTCAAATATTTGCACTATTTTCTGTATACTTTTCTAGAAAAATCTGTGATTGACAGAGATCTAGGTAATTAATATATGATCTAATGTTAGACACGCAAAGAATGAAACACGCTGAGAACTAGAATGAAACCATCAATGAAGCAGCTAATTCTTGGCAACAAAATGTTGAGCAATTTTTTTTTCTGATAAAATGGAAAAGGACATAAGTCTTTTAAGTTTTATTTAAAGAAAGAGAGAGAGAAGAAAAAAGCAAAAGACAGGTTCTGAAATGCATGCAACAATTCGGATTTAAGGATTTTTCTAAACACAGGGATTTTAGTCTCTGATGCATCTAAGGACCTTCACAAGAAGATTAAGAATAGGCATTATGAAGAATAGAATATCAAAATGTTATGATAGAAAACAATAGGAATCATATCTAGATGATAATGATATACTAGAGAATTGGATCATCGGGTAGAATTAACATTTTGTCAACCAGTTTCAACTTTACCCAGACAACTCTTTAGATGATCAAGGCGATTATGATGCCCTCTCTCAGATTTTGTCCTAGTCCATAATAACATATCTGTATTTTAAGATTTAAGCACAAGATGTCAACTGTAACAGTAAAATGCTATATACATATACTTAAATCAGTGCATAACGAAATAAATATAAGAAACTGAATGAGTTAATATGCAACTTCTATGATTATACATGAAACTAAGCAACTAACCATGCAATAAAAAAGATTTTGCTTTTTTGGCAGTTTTCAGATGTCACAAAATCAAAGTCATAGACAGCATATCGGCAATCATTTTCTGGCAAGGATGCAGTGAAATCATCATAGCTCTCAGCACGTCCTCCAGTTTTTTCAACCACAACCTCTTTCTTTTTCTCATCGATTTTAAAAACCACATAGCGATGTACTTTCTTCCTCTGCAATTCCAGGAATGTGTTTATGCTATGCTCAGCAACACCCATGCCAGAAGAGGTATTTCCCTACATTGAAGCCACATATTAATTAGTTCCAATCCTTTTCAAATTTACTAATATAGCAAAATTACCAAAAAAAATAATCATAATGATGATGGCCTTCTGTGAAATGAATCCTACCAACAGAAGAAAAGTATGCTACTTCTTTTTGGGGTATGAAAACATGTAAAGAACCAATTCAACCCAAAAGCTTAAGTTATTAGGTGAAGTTATATTAATGGTTTTATATATCTCAACACAGCCCCTCACATACCTGTATGAGGAAAGAAATTCCACTAGAAAGAAAGTGGGGGGCGGTGAGGATCGAACTCGGTATAAAGAACCATATAAATAACCAATTCAACCCAAAAACTTAAGCTGTTGGGTGAGATTATATTAATGGTTTTATATATCTCAACAAAACACACTACTTCAACAATACAATAGGAGATACTATTATAAACTCCTGGGGAATGGGCATGTGAATTCTCTTACTTCAGGGCACATGTGTAGGCATGGGCATGTGAATTCTCTTACTTCAGGGCACAAGATACACATGACATGCTGTATGTGAGTACAAAATTTGTAAAACCTGACAACATGTGCCTACATGTCTAGCATCCAATGTCCCTAAAGCTATTTACAACTCAAAGCAACTTCATGCATGAGGAAGGAATAAAGTTCCCAACAAGCTTTCATTTGATAACTTATGACCTAGTCTGGTTTCTTAACCTTTTTACAAGATCATCAGTATCATATATCCATTCTAATTTAAACAAAAGAAAGGATCTTCTCATTTTAATTTCCAAGCTGTATTCATAGCACAGTAAACATTACATAGGCAAGGTCCAATGCATCAACGAGAAGCATCAAAATACTAACATCAAGGACCCAAACCAAAGACAATATGAAAAAGGATAAAAACAAAATCAAGCTGCACAGAGAAAAGATTATTTCAAAAAAAAAAATTTAAAATTTAAAAATAAAAAACTTGGGAAAAACATCCTCTGCGAAGCAAAAATCCGACAGTGGGAAGAACATCAAATCAGTCATGGAACCCGTCAAAAATCCGACACACGGAGCAAGAAAATAAAAATAACATTCGAAGAAATCAAGCTGACACAGCACAGTGAAATTAAGGAAAATGAAAAGAACAGAAAAAAAAAAAAAAAAAACAGTTGAAGGAAAATAGGTATGCTATAGTGAGCAGCATGAAGAAAAGGAAGCTTACCCCTCCCACTCCCAATCTGAAAGCCATAGCTATGCTACAGTGAGCAGAAAAAAGAAGAAAGAAGATGGATTTGTAGAGAGAAAGAGAGAGAGAGAGAGAGAGAGAGAATGTGTGAAGGGCACAAGAACCAGCCACCTAAGAGGGGTAAATGGAGAAAAATGGTTTAAATAAAAAGAAAAAAGAGAAATAAAAAAAGGAAAGAATATATTCTGATGACATGTTTGGAAGAAAGGGAAAGAGTAAAAGTAAAACTAAGGAAAAGGAAACAGAAAAGATTGGCACAAAAGAAACAGTGGGCGTCGTCGTTTTATGTTTTTTTGTTTTGTGTTTTAGCCAACCCCATTGAAGAAGGTGCAAGTAATAAAACAAGAGAAATGTCGTCAGCCTAAACTACTTCTTGCTATACTTAAAAAAATGTATAAAACTTTGATACAAAATTTGTGGGATTAAGCTCTAAATTGGGATGTAATTATACGATATTGTAATTGTGGAATTGAATTGAGTCAAAAGGAAATAAAATATTAAAATATCTTAATGATATTGTATAATATTAAAATTATATTTTAAAATGATAGTAATTAAGTATTCTAAATTATGTTTTAAGAATAATTTCTTTATTTCCTTAGATTTGGTGATATAATTCTTTATTTTAGGGCTCATAATGGTCAACCAAGGAATCCCCCAGTTGATGATGGTCCTTTGATATAATTCTTCATCTAAGATCATGTCCATAACTTCATATCTGGGTCGTCCTACAGACTTGGAGGGAGGAAAGGAAGCTCTAAATGTTTAAGTGAACATATTTTGGGAGCCACTGCTTCATAGTTTCTATATCCCAATTGCCATTAATATTTACATAATCTGAGACTTTCTTCTGAAGCTCTATGATTGGAACAATTTGCATGGCAAACTCGATGAGGGTAAACTCTGTGTTCTGTCATCTATCATGCCAAAAATTAATCTGGTTTCCATCTCCAATTTTCCATGAATAGTAACCTTCTAAACAATTCCACGTTCTACAAATATTAACCCATAGTCGACCATCCGTGGAGACACTCCCTTACTCTTTCCACCACATCTGAATATGAATTTTTAGTTACACGTCCATGTTGCATCCAAGTGCAGAAGTAAGTGCTTATCTTTTCTATCACATTATATTATGTCAATATACAGTGTTATTTATAATTTTATATAGTATTTAATCTTTTTTCTTTCCTCTATAATAAAAACCCTGTAATTTTAACAAAATTACTTTAATATGTTTTAAATATTGAAAATTTTAACTTTAAAACTAGTTCTTTTTTTTTCGAAACAAAAAATTATTATATTTAAAAAACTCAAAAACGTATTTAAACTTGTAAATTGTAATATTACTTGTGAAAATAACATTTGTGTTACATCATAGCCGACACGTGAATAATTAATTTGGATTGGAACAAATTATGTTACAAGCTTGTTTATTTTCTTATTTTATACAAATTTGCAGTTGCAACGTTTTCATATTTGTATTTATATCATTATATGTTCTAAATATGCATTTTTTTTTTTAATTAGTAAATGTGTCAAACTGGTTGTTACTGTTAACATGCCCATATATGTGTTAAGATCCAGTTGAGTTAAATACATGGGCGTAGCGTATTATAGGTCAGGTAGCATCAACATTCAACACATGCTGAATACGAAAGGAGAAAATTTAATTTTGATTTCAACCAAATATATTATTGAGTAATAATATATTTAAATATAACTAAATCTGACTCGAAATTAATCCAATAGTATATTATTGAGTAATAAAAATTATGGAATTTTCTTTTATCTTTTTAGATTGTAAAAAGGCTTGCGCAGGAATGAAAAGTTAAACTGATCATCTTGTATCGTTTAAATGCTTGTTCACTTAAAACTGATCCAATTCATTTACCAAAAAAAAAAAAAAAAACTGATCCAGTTCTATGTATGGTTTTATGCTGCAATACCAGACATGCCATTTTTTAAGAAAAATGCGTGTCTCCGACATGCGGTCAATAATTTAGGATATGTGGTCAATTCTCTAACATATTTCGACACATTTTTCGGATATGTAGTCAATGTTTGGACATGTTCCAACACGTTTTTTTTGTCTTTATTTATTTTATTAATTAAAAATAAAAAAATTTATTTATAAATCAATTTTTTTCTGTTATGAAATTTGACATGCAAAATTAACAAGCTATGAATTTTTTTATAAATTTTTTTATGAAATTTGAATATTTGATTGGTTATATGACTTATTATGGACTTTTATATATATTAAATATAAATTATATTATGTATATTAAAAATATTATTTAATATCAAAACGTGTCCCAACATGTCGAAATATGTCATTTTTTAGAATTAACGTGTCGGCGTGTCGTGTCGTGTCCCGTGTCCCATGTCAGTATCCGTGCATCATAGGTTGTATGTTGCATGCTTATTCAACTGATTTATTAAGTTTTCGTTTGGATCCTCTTATTTTTATTTTGTCTTCTCCTCCAAAGCAGAAGTTAGGATAAAATAGTCTTAAAAAAAATTCTTATAATGAAAAGCTCTTATTTTAATGCCATTCGGATTCTCTCTCTTTTAGCTAAAAGCTATTTATAAGCAGAAGTTAAGTCAAACATATTTTGAGAAAACTCTTATAAAAAAAGTTCTTTTTTATAATGAAGAAAAAACTAAAAGCCAAAAGTTCTTAGGAGAAGCTTTTTTTTTAAGATTTTATTAACTTGTTTCGAATTATGTGCTCTTTTTTTTAAGGGAAAAACTACTCTTATGTAACATAATAGTAGTTTTATCTTCTACACACCCATCGAAAATCGTGACACTCATTTTTTTCTTTTTCTTTTATCTTTAAATGGCGGGTCCCATCATATGTATCTCTACAACATGAGAGAAGATCTTTGATGTAACATAAGATTAAATGAACCTTTTTTTTTTTAATGAAGAGCTATAGGGATAGAGAGTGTGTTTTATTGAAATATGTGCTTTTAAGTAACTTTTAAGCTAAATTTTTTTTGTAATTATCAAACAGCTTTTAGTTTTTTTTAAAACTCTTTTTTTTTTTCTTTAGCTTATAAGTAGTTTCTAGTTTAAAAAAAAAAAAAAATCCAAACAAGCTCTTATAATGAAGAAAAAAGTCAAAAACTCCTAAGAGGAACTCTTTTTTAAGCTCTTGTCAGTTTTTCTTGAATTGTGTATTTTTTTTTATATAAAGAATTATAAAGATAGAGAAATACTTTTAAGCTAAAATTTTTATGAAATCATCAAACATTTTTTAGTTTTTTTTTCAAGTTTTTTTTTTTAACTTTAGTTTAAGAGTAACTTCTAACTGAAAGAAAGAAAATAAAAACCCCAAAACAGGTTCTAACTTGTGTGGTTGATAATTTTGTATTTAGACTAGGGTTTATCAATTTCAGGATGCTCTATCCAAAAAAAAAAAAAAAAAACAATTTCAGCATGTGATGCCGAATAATTGGATCAACCCAAGTAAATAAACAGCCCTTGTTGGGTAAATAAAACAGTTTTGTGATTCCTCAAGGCCCACATGGTGACGGATGGATACAATAGAGGGTAAACCAAAATGAAAAACACATAGGAGGGAAAATCTTTCTCTGAAAATGAAATTCGATTGTTAATATGGATGGTTTGTTGTGCCTGTCTGATGTTAATATAAGAGTTTCTACTCCTATTCCATAGTTTCACCAAATAAAATAACTTAATTAAAAAAAAAAGGTTAACCTGTCCGCTCCAACAGGTTTTAACTCATATTTTATGAGACAGATTATACAGGAAATGGATCTGAAAAAAAAAAAAACACGATATGATTATGTTAGAAGATCACAACCATACAAAGTTAATAGTTATGATTTTATAACTATCTATTTACTATTTTTTCTCTCTCATCCTTTATTAACATTGATCTATCTTTGTACGGTTATGATTTCTCACTTTACTATGTCATGTGATTTTTCACGTCAGAGAATTCGGATCCGATTATGCAATATGCAGGATAACAAGTTAACTCAACCCATCAAAAGTAACTGGGTTAAATAAACTGAATTAACGGGTCAATACCCATTCACCCCTGCGGGCCCTGCCTCATTCATGTTATCAATTTTCTTTCCTTTGGGCCTCGGCCCATTTCGTGCAATGGATTTGAAAATAATTCACAAAATAAAAAATAAAATAAAAAATATTTGTTATTTTAAAGGGATAGGTTATTCTACCTACCATTCTTTCTATCTACCTTTGCCTACCACTCTAAAACATCATTAAATCATAATCTTCACTAACATTTATCTTTCTCTCTTTTCTTGAGATTCTGATCTAACAGTGTTGTAAGATGGTAGACAAAGATAGGCAATAAAAGTAGTATGTAGAATAACCTATCTCATTTTGAAGTATATAAACTTGTGTCAATTTAAATGAGACTATGTCATTTTTGTGTATATTTGATGATTTTTTATGTTCTCTCTTCACTCTCTCCCTATTTCTACTTTTTTGAAGGAGAGAATGTAAAAAATTATCAAATATACACAAAAATAACATAATTTCATTTAAAATAACACAAAGTTGTGTACTTTAAATTTTAAATTGACAAATATTTTTTTCAATGAAAAAATATGTTCGAGTTTAAGTAGAGAATATGTCGTGCATATTGAATCTTTTTTTGGAAAAAAGATATAATTAAAAAAATATAGAAGATATTTAGAATTGAAAATGAATGGATTTGGAGGTTTTTTTTTTTTTTGGAGTTACCCAATCCTAATTACCTCTTTGAGGCGAGTTGGCTCCCTCCGGTATCCCCACAAGCTTCGACTCTTTGAGCTGGTTATGAGACTAATCCAGAGTGCGAGGGTCAGTGATGGCTAAAGGTTCAGCCCCCTTCCCAAAAATGCATTCAGCGGAAATCGAACACATATTCAACCTCACTAACTCAGCGCCAACCACCAAGGAACCAACTGAGCTGTACCCATTAGGGTGAGGTTTTTTATTTTAAAAGGCTAAGAATGGTACGTGCTTTTAAAATAATAAACTAAGTCGCGTTCAAATAAATATATTCTAAGAATTGTACTCCATTGAAAAAAAATCTACCATAATTTCTTCTCTTCTCAAAGTATTTGTTTCTCCAAAACAAAATTATATATATATATATATATAGTCCTCAAGACATTTTTAAAACATAGTTGTGTAATTTAGATTGAGATTTACTTTTATCATAAGGCTGGAGTATCGGGTTAGCTGTTCAAACACGAGTAAAAAGGTCGAATAAAAAAATTGGATAAAAAAACACTAAATGAAAAAAGTAGTTGATGTAAAACAAAAATCTTATATGAGAAAACACCTCATATTAAAAAAGTAATTTTTTTTAACAAAGTAGCAATAATAATCAAATTAGTGCTTGAAAGTTGGATTGGTTAGATAATAATATAGTAAATTAAAAAAATAGCATCCACTCAGGGGCATATCCAAGGGGGGTGGTATGGATTGGCGGTCCCTACTCACTAAATTATGATTGTTTTTATTATTATATATAAAAATATTTTTGTAATAATAATGGACTATTATTAGTCATAATAGTTAATTCCTCCTAACACATATTTGTAATAATTAGTCCTTTTTATTAATCCTAATAACATTGATAAATTTGACATTTATTTTTATGTTCTGTCAAGAAAATAAATAGTTACCCATTGATCTATGAAAAAATTTAGTCTTACAGATGCATCAAATTTTTGGTACATCTTTTATTTATAATATGACACATATTTTATTTTTATCAAATTATTAATAAATAATATTTTAAAATCAGATGATAGAATCATTTGGTATCTATAGCACTTGATCTACATTCCCAGAGTCATCAACGTACTCTGTTCAAACCAAATCCTACAAGTTAAATTTGTTATTAAAAAAAGGAGGCAAAGTCATGGCTTTTCACTGCACATAACTATGTTTTAAAGCATTACAACTAACTATGTTTTAATTCATGTATAGGGTTTTGTGCCAAAAGGGAAAAAAAAATCTGACATCTTTTTTCAAAGACAACCTTCAATTTGTGAATAGAAATGAGACAAAATAGTGTTCGCATAATCCAAATCAACACGTGCATTATTGAAATATATACTTGCAACTACAAATAAATATTAGAGGATAATGTAACTCGTTCTCCCTAATGGGGAAAAAATAATTATCATAAGGTTTAGTTTTCACGAGGATGTTAGATAAAGAGTAATGTTTATAATGTTGCGGGAGATAATTTTATTTCATATATATATATATATATATATATATATATATATGTGTGTGTGGAATCCATGTGAAGAAAAAAAGAAAAAGAAAAACATAAATCTCATATACTTATATGAATATATAGAAGATAAATTATTTCCTATAACATAAGAAATAGTAATCCCTTACATAAAACAAGAATATTCGTTAGCTCACATAATAAAATAAATTATCCCTTATCATGGGGTCTAGTTTTCAAGATGACATTAGATAAAGAGAAAATTATTTATTCTTTTAAATGATACAATTTATATCTTTTCATTTTCATAAAAAGATGAGACTCACATCTTTATTTTTTTTGTTGACTCTCTCTCCTTCTTTATCTATCTCTTTCTTTCTCTTAAAATGACATAATTTTACATTCTTTAAAATGATACACATTTTTTCCCGGATAAAACAAAAATATTTGTTCGTTTACACTTTAAAATAAAGTATTCCTTAAAGTTGTGGCCATGACATTATAAATTGTAGGCGCAAGTCCTCCCTATTAAATCAGCCTCTTAATTGGAGCATTTTAATTGTTGTAATAAAAAAAGGCTATAAAATAACATATACAGCAGCCCGGACAGCCCACCACAACTGACAATGATTGGGTGTGCTGCTGATGGAGCATATTTTCGGTGGGAATAAGTACTCTCATTATACCACAAAAATAAAATAAAAAATAGGAAACGAAATGATATAAAAATAGTATTATAAATATATTATTTTTCATATTTAATAAAAGATTTATCAAGTGTTGGTTATATCTGTATTACCGAAAATATCTTTTACTGATGAATTAGCTAATGAGATCTTGTCTTATTTAAGACCGTTAACATTTGAGAAATTATTAACTATTTTATAAATAAGAGATTTCTTTTATTAAATTATTAAAAATGTACCAATTCAATTATATTAGATATTGTTACCTGTTATTTTAACTATAATTTTCAATATTACAACTCAATTAATGCCGCCGTACGTATATCATGCAGTATGACAGTCCCTTACGCACTTGCAGTTGAATATTTGACTGAAAAAGTGAGAATCATAATATTGATGGCTGGGAATATGTTCAAGTTTGACTATGATCTTGAGATTGAATATGCTTATAAAAACACCAAGTCATTATCACACAAATATAATAGTCAACAGGCCAAGCAAGAGATGTGAAAATAAAGTATTTTTCCGTTCATGTTTTTATTGATAATTATGTATAAATATTGTTTTTGAGTTATATAAGATCCGAGATTATAATTAAAGAAGAAGAAGCTTGCATGTCAATGGATATTAAGTTCAAGAATAAAATCAAAAGGCTGAGAAGCAGGGGTGGATCTAGTGGGGGCTAGGATTGCTCTTGTCACTCTCTAAAATTTGAAAAAAAAAAATTATATAGATAATATCATTTTAGTAATATTAATCGATTGTTTTTTTCTAAAAATTAACCACTTCATATTTGAAAATAAAAACCCTTAAAAGTAAATCGTATCCTTTTACCTCCGGCAGCGTAAATGGGTCACAAGTTTATTTTTTTTAATAAATAGTATTTTATTTTTAATTAAATAATATCACATATTTTTTTAATTTTTAGTAATCTGTCCTCTTTCGTCTATGCTGCTCTTCTCTCTCCGCCAAATTTTGCTACTTTTTTGTCTCGTTCTTAACTTCTCATCCGTTTCAAAATCATTAATCACTGATCACTTGGTCATGAAATAATATTTCTAAAATCACTTGGTCATGAAATAATTCATGCTCTTCATAAGTGATTATTATGGGAAACAGTGTTACTATTGATGCTTATTTTAAGAGAAAGAATCGTGAGTCTTCGCGCTCTTTTACTCCTAATATTGAATTTTCAAATATTGAGACTTCTCCTTCACAATCTCTTAGAATTGAAAATAAAGAGTTAGTTAAAGAAATTGATCTTATTTCATTGGAAAGAGATCTTATAGTACTTTGCCCTCCAATATAAAAATATCATATAAATCAACAAGATGAAATTTGTTCTACTTATCTTAAAATTGGTCCATTTCAGTGCAAACTTCAAAATCATCTTTTGTCTGGCCATAGAAGTAGTGACGTCATCTTTGTTCTTCTTGGTTTGATTTGTTTCTATCTTGGTTAGAGTATTCTCTAACTAAAGATAATGTTTGCCTTCTACAGGCTACAACAACTACTGAACTAACTTTCTCAAATATAAACATAATCAAGAAGAAGCTTCAAATTAGAGTGAAAGATTGATTTCTTGATGATTCTTTGATTACATATATTGAAAAAGAAATTATTTTAAGTTTTAGCACAAATTCAATTACAGAAGAGTTTAATAATATGAAAACATATAGAATAAGAGTTAAATTAAGTGGTCTTAATTTCTATAATAAATTCCTTTTATTTCTTTTTATTAGGTCTATATTACGTGCATATACGTTCAGGAGCGTGAATATTAAAGTTCTGGTTTATTTTTAATTTTTTTAATAAAAATTTTATATGACCAACTCAAAATAAGTTAAATTAATGTCCGGTTACATAACGTAATATTAATTCATATCTTCTCCTCTAGGCCATTTTATGTAATTTATAATCATATAATAATAAGTAAAATCTCTCAATCTAAACTTTTCTTTAAAAATAATAATAATAGATATCAATTTTAGTTTGCGAATTTAGTTACGTAATGTAAATACAAGCCTTTTTTTAAACATATCCAGATGCATTGTACTTTTGCAACTGTAAGATAATGTCAAAAGAAAACAAATGCTTCCTAACTTTTAGATTGTATGCCTTCGAATATTTTATTGATGATTCATAATTGAAGTTATGATAATTTAATGTTTTGATGAGCGTTTGTTATTGGGAATAACCATATTAAACAGTAACGTTGGAGGATAAAACACTTATATTGAAATCTTGAATACAAGGATGAGTGATAGAGCTTCAAGAAGGGAATGGATAGGAAATTGAAAATAAAAATGTTAGACAAGGAAGTCATATAGGAGAATTTGTGTCTCTGTATTCAAGCCTATATATATATATATATATATATATATATATATATATATATATATATATATATATATATATATATATATATATATATATATATGGTGAGGATCATTTTACAGCAGTATAAGTTATACTCTCAATCTTGACCATTGATCTTACTTATATCTAAGGTCTCTAATTTTTTAGAAATGTGAGCCGTTGGATACAAGTGGATCAATGCTTAAGATTGAGTGTAAGAGTTAGTTTAAGGTTTAAGGAAGTGGATTAAGTTCATATTAGAGTTAATTTGTATTTGAAATTATTATTTTTTAGTGAAGTTATTTCTAGATATCATTCTTTTTTTTTTGTATTTTTATTTCGCCATAAAAATTTTAAAAGTATATTTAAATAAAAATGAAAAACTTCTATCACTCAATTTAACCCACTTCTTTAGAACTACAACTCATACGGAATAACACTAACTAAAAGCTCGTTTTGATGGTTGCTTTTCATCCAAAAGTTTTTTTTTTTTTTAAATAAATATTTCTTGTCGTAAATGAGTGTTTGGACATCAGGTTTAAAAAAAAAAGTTAAAAATTCTAACTTATAAAAAAAGCAAAAGTTAATATTCAAAAGTGAATTTTTATGATAGACTGCACAAGCTAACTTTCGCTTAAAAAAATGAAAGGTTTATATATTTTTAACAAATGTGTATATCCACACACAGATATATGCACAAAAAACTCTGACACACACATACGTCAAAAGTGAATTTTTATGGTACACAGCATAGTTAAGTTTCGCTTAAAAAAATGAAAAGTTTATATATTCTTAATAAATGTGTATACGGAGGATAGAGACTTGACAAAAGAAAATAAAAGTATGGGTCTCACCTCTTTAAGAGAGTGAAATGATGTAAGTTGTATCATTTAAAAGTATAAATATTTTTCCCTATATATTATAAATCGAAACTAAATAGTATATAAGTGTTCAATATATTCTTAAATTATAATTTATTTTGTATCTAAAACAACGTATAGTCAAAATTTTACTGATAAACATAAAAAAAAAAATTAATCTAATCCAGACATGCTATTATTTGGAAAAAGAAACATTCATCTTAATATATAATGATGATTTAGCGATAATAATGATTGTAGCAAGAAAGATGATAGTAATGGCAAGGACAATAATTATGGGGGAATAATTTGTTTATAATTTATTTTTACAAATTTAACTAAGTATATCCGGTCATACACTCTTGATTAGTATATGACTGGTCAAATATAATATAGTTTGTAAACAAAAAATTTATAAATATAACATTCTCTATAATTATGATAGTGTAAATGGCAATAACGGGTCTAGATTCTCTTGTATGAAAAAAAATATGATATGGTTATGTGCGGAATCATAACCATACAAAGGTGGATAATGAAAATATGAAAGGAAGAGAGAAAAATATATTAAATTAGGTAATTAATAAATCATAACCGCTGATTTATTTTTGTATAATTGTGATCTTCTCTGGTCAAATATAATATAGTTTGTAAACAAAAAATTTATAAATATAACATTCTCTATAATTATGATGGATCATATTTTTTTTATATGAGAGGATCAATTTTCTACAATAACTATGATAATGACAGGGATGATGGTGGAATAATTGCAATTAGGACAGAGTTACTTTTAATTTTCTTTTAGATTAGTAGGCTAAATAATGAAATTAATATTTTCTTGTCTATGCTTTTATATGAATGTGGAATATCCAACTGCAACAAGTAATTTGTTCCGCCCCGCTAAAATCAAAATCCAAATAAAACTATAAATTGAATAAAAAAATGAACTATAAAGACTAGATTAATTTATTCATAATATTTCCTAGAGATTCCAATCTTATATTCAACACGTGCGCATGAATTTTTTAGGCAAACAAGCAACAAGTTGAGAAAAAGAAAATTTAAAGAATATCATTTACTTTAATAAAGACAATTGATAAATTTCAATATTTGTTTAGTTACGGTCTAACATATTGCATATTATATACTTAAACAATACTTAGCAAGTCAAAATATGTGTACCTCACTATTAGTTTCGTATTCTATTTTCAGTCTCTGACGTGATGATACGAATTAGAATTTTATTTTATTTTTGTTCCAACTTATAGTGGAGACATTATTCTACAATATTTTTTTTTATTGTGTTAAGTTAGACAATAATTTTTTTTGTCCTGGTGTTCTTAGATTTGGTATAATTTTATTGCAGTTAATTGAAACTTTCAAATATTATACCAAATTATTATCTTTTGGTGAAGTTGTTTCTAGATATGCATTCTTTTTGTATTTTTATTTCGGCATATAAAATTAAAAAATATATTTAAATAAAAATGAAAAAACTTTTATCACTCAATTTAACCCACTTCTTTAGAGCCACAACTCATATGGGCTAACAATAACTAGTAGCTCGTTTTGATGGTTGCTTTTCATCCAAAAGTTTTTTTTTTTTTTTTAAATAAAAATAAAATCCTTCTCATTGTAAATGGGTATTTGAATGTCAGCTTTAAAAAAAATATTTGTTTAAGTTAAAATTTCTAACTTATAAGAAAAGTATAAGTCAAAATTCAAATTGCCCCAACCCAACCTCAACAAATTTCATCGTCCTTACCGTTATCACCTCACCACCGCCACAAAATCCATGCATATGCCACAAATTCTATCCCAAAAAATTTTATTTTGATTGTGCATCAATATGTCAATTGTACTTAAACTATTAGATAACTATTATTGTCACCATCCGGCTACTACTACCCCACCTCCACCTTCATGCCACTCTGCTACCACCGTCACTCATCATTATTATTATCATCACCGTTATCACTGTCACTATTGGCACTACCAAATTTTGCTTTCATGATTTGCATTTACATGTTCTTTTTAAATAATTTTGTATTATTTTTTTATTAGGAAAAATTCACCAATGTCCTTATGATTTGTTTTAAAATCATCTATATCTCTGTAGTTTTTCTATCACATATGTCTTTGTGCTTTGTAAAAAATAAGAAACTACAGGGACATATGTGATAAAAAAGCATACCCCTTTACAAACCACAAGGGTATATGTGATAAGAAAAAAAATCACAAGGGCATAAGTAAACTACAGGAGCATTGGTGAGCTTTTCCCATTTTTATTTTAACGTCCAAATAAACTTTTAAAAGTAGCTTTTAAATATAAAATAATCGTAGTTTTTAAAAAATTCCATAAAAAAGGCATAAAAAAATTCTTTTTAGATAAGACATCGAAATGGGCCCTATTAATACTGGAATACACATATAGTGCTTTTAGATTTTCTATTCATTTTAATTTACTATGTATTTTTCTTTTTTTGGTAATCATTTACTACGTATTTTTTACTTAGTTCTTGGTACATAGCACCTTATGTATTAATTATTTATAAATATGAGATAAGATATTATGTTTATTTTTTTTTATAACTACTTTACATATTTTTCTCTAATATCGTTAGATCACAATCTCAACGAATTGTGGGAGGAGAGAGAAAATGTGAAGGTCAGTTAATATTATGATCTAATAATATTAGAGAAAAATATATAAAATAAGTATGAAAAAAGTAGCATAATAATTTATCCCTATAAATATTTAAAATTTTATTAAATAAAAATAATATTATATAAAAATTTAACAACTTACTCTACACACCGATACTTAAAAAATAATGGCAAAATAATCACTATCTTAGAATGTGTTTAGATGATTTTTTTTCCGCTAAAAAATATATTTTTTTCAAAATAAAAGTGCTTTTTTATTTAATATGCATATATTTGGATGCAACTTTTTTGAAAAATAAAATAAAAAATAAAAGCTAAAAGACAAATATTTATTTAAAAATTCAATTTTGTCTCAACCTCATCCCAATAGCTCCCATCCTGTTATCACCAATCCACCACCATTATAATCAATTTTTTTTAATAATTTAATACATAAAAAGTATTTATTAATTTTAACATTCAAATAATTTTTTTACTCAGAATTACTTTTTATGTATTCTTTTCAGGGGAAGGATATTGTAACAACCAAGCTCTGTTACTACTATGTTACTATCAATCAATCTCACCGTTAGATCGCTTATGTTGATCCAACGGTTATATTTATTTTCATCTTTGTATGGTTATGATTCCTCAAATTTAAAGTGAAAGCATTAAATATGGAAAATCATAACCACACAAAGGTGGAAATAAATATAAAATATTAAATTTGGGAAATCATGACCATACAAAAATGGAAATAAATATAACCGTTTGATCAACATAAGCGATCTAACGGTGAGATTGATTGGTAGTAACATGGTAGTAACACAACTTGGTTGTTACAATATCCTTCCCCTTCTTTTCAAACATAAAATAATTTTGATATTTAAAAAAATCTTAAAACAATGTAAAGTAAAAAAAAAAAAATTATTTCAAAAGCTGTTTTAGTTAATGTACTTATACATTATCACATGTGAATACATAAAAAGGATGTCTCTCTCATAATCTCATCATAACTCTTAGTATTTCTTGAGATTTTTCTATGGTAGTGTTTTCTTCTTCCTTAGCTAGTTGACTCGCTCGAAATTGGGTTTCGCCAAGGGAGCTTTGTCAAAGCTTAAAAACAGTAGAATTTTAGAGATTTTTATCACAAAATAACCCAGAAATAACAAACCAACAAGGTTTCTAATATAATCTATCTCAAAAATAGCAGATTTTCGAGACTTTTGGAAGTTTAAAAAAAAAAAATTCAAGCTATGGGTCTTTAATTTTTTTGGCACAAAAAGGCGTGAATTTTGTATTAAGAACAACATAAAACAATGGGAAAACAACAGGGGAACAAAAATCCTCAAAAAAAAAATTCAATTTACATCAATGAAATAAAATCAATTTAAAGAAAGATTGAAACTTTCATAATATAAATCCTATATTTCGTTACAATACATTCATTAACGAAATTCTTTTGCTATAGTAAATAATTTCAAACAATTTTTGTGTCGATAGGTAACTAAAAACTTGTTTTTCAAAAGACTCAAAGTAATTTAAGGTTTTAATGTATTGATTGAAAATAATTTAAGAAGTTTAGAAAACTTTCATATAATAAAACCCAGAAATTCAGATTCAAAATTTTCTTAGAATACTCAATGAAAACATGCATATGATATATGATTAGAAAACATGCATATTATATTTGATTAGAAAACTCTCATCACGTAAAATAAAAACTCTAAGGTTTTCATCACACAAAAAAAAAATTATCATGAACTAAAATTTAAATAAAAAATAAAAATCTAATCTAAGGTTTTCAAGATCAATTGAAAAAAATTACAAAAAAAAATTTATCATGAACTTTAGGGTCTATATGCAAATGTGTGATCCAAGAAGGAAGAATACGTCTTCTTCATCAAATTTAAAATTTATTTTTCAATAAATAAATAAAAATCGGGTCTTATAATATATATATATATATATATATATATATATATATATATATATATATATATATATATATATATATATATATAGCTCTGATACCAAATGAAGAATATAATTTTCAACCCATTAGTCAAACCCAAGAACAGGAACGAGAAAATGCTAATGCATGGAAGACTAGTATAGCTTTAGATATGTGGAGAGTTGTTGTTTAGTAATTTTGAATGTTTGATAAAAATTATATTATGTTTTACTTATTGAAAAAATTATATTAGGTTTTATTTTTTTTATTAATATCATTGTATTTCTTTCTTATTTTTTTATCAACTCTTGTAATTTTTAATGTTTGTTAAAAATTCATATGATTTTTAAAAATCTTATAAATTCATTTTTTTTCAAATCTTATAATTCGATTAAAATCTTTTAAAATCAAATCTTATGTAAAAAAAGTCTTTTAAAAAATCTTTAAAGTTGGTTCAATTCTAAATGATTTTTTAAAATCTATAAAAAAAATTATCTCAAAAAAATCTTTCAAAATCCTAATACAATACACCCCTAAGTTGTTCTGCCCCGCTAAAATCAAAATCCACCGAAAACCATAAATTGAATAAAAAAACGAACTTTAGAGACTAGATTAATTTATTCATAATATTTCCTAAAGATTCCAATCTTATATTCAACCCGTGCGCATGGATTTTTTAGGCAAACAAGCAACAAGTTGAGAAAAATAAAATTTAAAGAATATCATTTACTATAATAAAGACAATTGCTAAATTCCAATATTTGTTTAGTTACAGTCTAACATATTTGACTACGATTGGCCATAGTTTCATGGCGTTACTCATAAAATTATGAACTTTATCGCCAGTAATTGATGATGAGGGTATATTAGTCATAGTCTATGGTCCCATTATTAATTAGTCATATTTCGGCCGGTGTGACCGAAAAAGATTGCGTGCACATGTCATGTTTTAATTTCAGGTCGAGGCTTTGAATACACATATTATTTACTTAAACATCACTGAGCAAGTCAAAATATGTGTACTTCATTATTAGTTTCGTATTCTATTTTCTGTCTCTGAGGTGATGATACGAATTGGAATTTTTATTTTATTTTTGTTCCACCTTATAGTGGAGACTTATACTACAATATTTTTTTATTGAGTTAAATTATACAATAAAAAAAACTTTATCGTGGTGTTCTTAGACTTAGCTTGGTATAATTTTATTGCAGTTAATTGAAACTTACAAATATTATATACCAAACTATTTATGTTTGTGTTGATTATATAAATTTTATAAGAGCAAGTTAAGCTAAGACAACAAAGCTCAGATCAGCAGGATCACTTATTAAAGAAAATTAGAAATGACGTCTTAGAAGTTTTAAAAGTTTGTTTCACATTAAACATACCTATATCGTCAGCCTCCTTTATAACAAACTTGTATGGAGTTATTTTAGGGATTAAAGCATGGATAAATTTTATATTATTTCATCATTGAGCCTTTGATACCGTGCCTTGAACCATTTTTTTCTCAAAAAAAATTAAGTTGGTAGGTAAAATTTATATTAATGATTTTATATTAAATCTTTAACAACTAAGTACATCCATTACTCACACTTCTGCCAGTTTTTGAGGACAGTCTATATTAGGCATACATGACCATAACACCACAAGTCACACCAGAGAATATGGAAGGCTCTCAAACTCTATTATAGCCAAATTGCCGTGTAACCACCATCAGTGGCGCCCCCCTCCCCCCACAATTTTTTTTAAAAAAAATAATTAAATTAACGCTTGAATCCGTTCATAATCTGGTTGCTTTCATAACAAGCTGCAGGCAATAGTTTGATTAATCATTTTCCCCCCTAAATTTATCAATCCTCCAAAATAAATGTGAGAATATACTCCAATACATCCATAAATCATCATTCTATTTTATAGTGGTGAATAAAAAAATTAACACTATTTATACATAAGGCAAGCAAAATCAGAGAATAAATATCATTTTTGGTCCCTAATAAAAAGTTCTATCCCCACTTTCGTCCATTATAAAAAAAATAAGTCATTTGGTGACTATGAAATTCAAAGTGGACCTTTTTATCTTTTTGAGGGAGCAATGTGGATCCTTTTTGAATTTGTCAGGGACCACGATTTTAACTAAATTGATCCACTTTAAATTTCTCATAGAAGTCGAGATTAAATTTTTTTTTTATGAGGGACTAAAGTGAATATCATATTTTTTGTTAGGCACTTAAAAAAGTATTTACTCTTAATATAAATATTGAATCAAGAGACGTGGGTCCACCATTGACCACCATATATAATGTGTCAATTGAGAGATTATTTATTGTGGTCCGGGACCACCGTTTTTTTTGTGGTCCCTTAGTGTAAATGGAAGGGTAAAAATAGAAAAGAGAAAAAATAACAACGATAAAATGAAAAAAAAAAATTAATATTGAATTATTGGATGAAAGAGCACTGAATTATTGAATGACCCTGGAGCATAAAAAATATTTCAATCAACCGGATAGGTTTAATGAGTTCCAGTTGAATACAGACACATAGCAAATTAAAATGGCAACATATGAAGCTCCGAAAGTACGGCCCACCTTATATACAAAAAAGAAAAAGAAAGTATGGCCCACCTATGGTAGAAACTATTGCCAATAGATCTAATACTACTATTGGAAAACACCATATATTGAAATCTGACATAAGCGATCCATCAATTATGTACTAATTGAGCAGCAATATTAAGTGTGGATTCGGAATACCACAATTAAATCCAAAACCTTAAAGTATTAGGTGCACGAGTCCTTCCTCTTATATGGTACTTACTTAATTTATTTTTAATCAATGTGGGACTTCTTCGCTCAATCATTCAGAGTTAATTTCTCAACAATTTGTTAATAGTAGCCTTATAAGGAACATAAATTGGTGACCAAAGCTCAGCGTGTGATAACGGTCCACAATATTGAACTAAAGTGGATGAGTGTGTTCATAAGTCACATATGAAGCACAACGTCTCTATAAATTTCTCTAGAATTGAATATGTCAAATTTAAATTTTGAGTAATCTCAAGGATATCATTCGGTCATAATCGAAGATTAATCTTCATCGAGCATTGTCGGATCCTTTTGGGGTATCTCTCTCAAATCTTTTTTTTTTAATTCCCAAAATTTAAACTCGAGACTTCTAGTTAAGGGGTTCCGACTTCTTACCACATGTGGCAAATGAGTTTGATCAAATTTAAATTTTAATAATAGAACAAAACTTCCCAACTTCTAGAGTTGCTCAATTCGATTGTTCTTGTTGTATGTAGCAACCCAAGGTGATATAGATAATATGACAGTCACTGCAATAATGTGGCTTGATATATAGGTACATCAGTACATGTCTTACCTTAGAAAGCAATCAATCCGTCGAGACACATAAGGCCCCGGTGACATGCTCTGTTTTGACTTATTAGGAGCCTTTGAATTGACCCATGAATTAGATACCTTTGTAGTCATAAATAAGCACTTAGGATGGCATATATATGCATTTTTTTTATTTTTCTATTCAATCCCAGCATTAATTTTTTTCTAACTTCATTTTATATGATATTATACATTTTTGAATAATCCTCTAAATAAATTTTCTCACCAACATACTGAAAAAGTGAAGTTAATTATTTACTATAAGGTTGAGTCCGTATATATAATAGCACACAATATATACATTTTATAAATTGCCAGTATATATAACTTATACTGTTAAGAAAAAAATTTATATATAATAACAGTCATGACTTATTTCAATTATACAAAGTGTGCGAACAATAGGCTTCTAAACCCCTTCTTTCAAAATAAACTATATATCATCGTGAGATCTGCAATGGTTCATGCATTTAACAAGCGATCATAAAATTGCATGTCGACAAGACAGTTTAATAATTGAAACACGATATTAGCATGTCAACATTGACAACTTCTTAACCGAAACACAATATCCACCTTTCAAACTTGATATGCACCTCTATTCCTCATCCATTTCACCCATATTCGTGTAGACCTGTAATTTTCATATACAATTAATGCACATGGAGACATAGGATTTCTCGTATTTCAATCATTGATACAACTATACTAAATATTGAGAGTTAATTAAAAATTGTATTATTTGAGGACCTTATTTGATAAGAGAAAGATAAATAAAATAGAAAATGAATTCTTCTAACAACAAGGAATAATTAATAAATGGGGACATAGAATGTCAAAGATGAGAAAAAATGGTAGAAAATGTGATGAAGTTATTTTCTGTTTTTTAAGAGTAATATTAAAATGACATATTATTTATGTTTTTAAAATTAATCACGAAATTATAAATTGCATGAGGCAAAATTCATTTGTAATCTGTACTGTTAAAATATAAGTGATTTTAATCCGAAAATATGAATAAAAAATACCTTACCAAAAATATATATAAATATAATAGTAATGACCATCCAAAAAATGTGTAAATCGTACCATGCCAAATTAAATTAATGTGTATATGATATAATCAGTTTAATAATATTCGCAAGGATCAGCATCAGATTGGTACCTATATAAAATAATTAACATATAAATATAAAAGGACTAATTAATAATTTAATACAGAGAGCCTACATGCAAATCTGTTTTAGTTTAATTTTATATTTTCTTTCACTTTCTGATGAGAGTATATAACAACGGGTTGCAATTAGAGAGTGCATTGGCGACTTGGTATCGTATCCTCTCAGAAATCAAAGCACGTGATTGAACAAGTGGCTGAATCCACGAGTGCATGCCTTTCTTCCCTTTGGCCTCATTCAGAGACAAACCACATGATGAAACCACCTATGACATAGTCGTTTGTTTGTTTTTTAAATAATAATGATTAATAATTGTATTTTATAAAAATTAGTTTTAATGTTTTTTTTAAAGTAAGAAAATTAACTTTTAAAAAATGTCTCTATCGTAATAATATGTTAATCTTATTTAAATGCACCTTTAAGCCAATTGGTTCCTTTTTTTCCTGACTTTCAACTTTGGCAGATATTTTATTTGACCAACTTGGCTTGCTTAAAATATTATTAAAAGTCGTACTTTGCTTGGCTAAATTTCAGTCCATATACAATTGATTGCACTGTTTTCATTCTTGAAAAATTTTCATAAAAAAAATAAATTTGTAAAGGAGTAATATTTAAATATAAAAATCCATAATTATTATAATTACTAAATAAGTTAAGTTTGTGTTTTTAAAAAGTTGTGTTTGATTAAATAGACTAAAGCCTAAGCATTAAAAAAAATACATTTTTTAATTTATTTATTTTTTAAATATATAATTTAAAGAGAAAACATCTGTTTACAAATTTTTTTAAAATTATAAGTTATATAACTTTCTTCATAATCATTTACTCCCTCTCCAATATTTTGAATCACTCTTGATTAAAGTTTTTTTTTATGACCGGGGGTAAATGATAAAATTAGTGTAGTTTCTAAATAAGTTGTAAAAAAAAATATTGTAAATATAAATTTTTCTTTTGTGTAATATTAAAATGTACAATAGTTACATAATTTATTAAGTATATATCAATTTCTTTTTGATAAACAGTATATATCAATTTTAGATTAACATACTAATTTTGTTAAATTTAATTTAAATTTAAATTTTTTTAATTTTTTTAAAATTAAAAGTCTTCATATAATATAGGCATTTAAATATGTTGTTTTTGTGTTTGATTAAATGATCAAGCAAAATACATTTTTTAATTTATTTATTTTTTAAATATATAATTTAAAGAGAAAACATCTGTTTACAAATTTTTTGTTTACAAATTACACTAAGTATGACCGGTCATACACTCTTGATTGAAATATGACCGGTCATACTTAATGTAATTTGTAAGAGTTTGTAAACAAAAAATTTGTAAATATAACATTCCTCTAATTTAAAATGTACAATAGTTACATAATTTATTAAGTATATATCAATTTTATATTAACATACTAATTTTGTTAAATTTAATTTAAATTTAATTTTTTTAATTTATTTAAAATTAAAAGTCTTCATATAATATAGGCATTTAAATATGTTCTTGTAGTGATCAGGTCAAGTTTTTATTTTTACAAAAAGACTAAGCCAAATTCAAAAAAAAAAACTAAAATAAGTCTTATGATAAGGAATAGGATAAACCCATGTCAATATTTTACAAATCAAGTTTAGATCTAATTAAATAAAGACCAAACTTAATTTGGCTGTTCTGATCAGTTGTAAAAAGATTATGTAAGCAAAAATTCCGAATAAATTAATAACATCATCAATTTGAATTGAATTAGTCGCCTTTTAGTTAATAAAGATCGACTTGAGTCGACACATAAAACAACGTCACATCAAGTACATGGAAATGTATGCAATTGGTTGGCAAATTACCATGTGTAGATGCGCTAATTCCCTAGTAATGTGACAGGTTACGAAATCTATTACTTCCAAAGTCTCCCTTAGTCATATAACAAAAATATTAATTTTTTTAAGATTATATTTCCCAACTTTTTATTTAGCGTTTTATGTTTATTATATTATAGGAAAAGTGATTATGTAATATTATAGAGATTCATTTTGTGTGCCATATTTTTTTTTCTTTTTTTGTTTTAAAATACGTGGGCCCCACAAAATGTTGTGTGTGCAGAAAAATTTGTTGTGTTATATTAAAGGAGGAAATGAAAACCCTTTTATTTATTAGGTCCTAGAAGTCCGTATTGCTATACCGGATGGTATGCGCTCAGAGATACTTTAAAGTATATAGGTACCATAGTTGGCTTATAACCAGTATCCCAATCACTGTGCACAAGCAATAGACTTATAGTCAAGACGTGTGTATGTGCAATGTTGGCAGTACAATATTGTCATGTGTACCTTAGATCTTTAACCTCTTATTTATAAGGGTTAGAGTTTGTGTAGATCTACCAATTGTAGTAGGATTCAACTTCCATAATATATTGTTATAATATATTTATAAAAATATTCCATAACACAAATTATATTATATATTTTGGATAATACATATTATATTTGAGCATGTACTACCTATAATATATAATATAATTTATGTGTGTGTTCACCAATTTTCTTAATGTGTTCACACGAGAGAGATCCTCCTTCGTGGAAACTGCTAAATAGTTTGAATATTCAGATATGCTTTTCTTGTCTTGGACTATTCTAGTCATGGCGTGCGGAATATCCAAGGATAAATAGCCAGCATAGCTCTTTCAAAACGAAGTTGAGTAATCCCATTTGAGTAGAGAGAAGGAACTAACTAGCTAGCTAGCTAGAGTGAGACTAGATAGCACACTTTAAGTTACATTAAAAACAAGATGGTGAGAGCTCCTTGTTGTGAAAAGATGGGATTGAAGAAGGGTCCTTGGGCTCCTGAGGAAGATCAAATCCTCACTTCTTACATCCAAAAACATGGCCATGGTAACTGGCGTGCTCTTCCAAAGCAATCAGGTACCTTACTACTTATATTCAACAAATTTATTATGACATTAATTATTAATACAATAACAGGCCTAGCCATAAACTTGATTGTTCACAAATTTTAAGCTTCTTGAACTTTCCACCATTTTTTTATATGATATGATATGACATGTGTATTGATTTTGTTCTGGTTTCTCTTATCAATTTGCTTAGGCTTGTTAAGGTGTGGGAAGAGCTGCAGACTGCGCTGGATTAACTATTTGAAGCCTGATATTAAGAGAGGAAATTTCACAATTGAAGAAGAGGAAACTATAATTAAGCTCCATGACATGTTGGGGAACAGGTATTCACGGATTTCCTTCCTCAAATCCATATGATATATGACATTCATGTTAACTTCTCAGCAAAAAGCTAGCATATTTTGATGCCAACAATCCATTTCTTAGTTTACATTATGCTGTTTAATGTTTTTTTTTTTTTTAAGTTGCTTTTGGGTGGTTCATCCTTCTTTTCTTTTCATTTCATTCTATGATAGATAAACCAGATTTAAGTGGAAGTGGTGGGGACTATTGGGGCATTAATTGTCAACTTTTAAGAAAATTAAAATGAAAAGATTGTTTTAACTAATATTTATTCCATGATGGGGACGCGGGTAGAGCCATTAATTGTGCGAAAAAATCTAGGTACGATTCCACCTTTAACGGTGCAATTGATGCAAAGAGTGAAGGACAAATGATGTATCCAAAATATACAACTATGGCACATGCTGCTATAACTAATGTTGTGTCCAGAAAAAATACAAACAAGAGGTTAAGTTGTCATTAGTGGGAAGATAGAAAATTAATTTACCAAATGATGGTAGCTCAGTTGGCTAATGAGAGTAGTAGGTGGAGGTGAGAATATGTATTCGATCCTTCACGTACTATCTTTGGAAAGTATTTAATCCTAAACCCTAAAGCCTTAATCTTATATTTGTCTGGAACAAGATTGTCTCCCGTTACTTTTGGTTTATTTAAAAAAAAAAAATTAATCTAAAACATCATAACCAAATTAAAAAAAAAACAAGTAGGGCTGCAAGAATCTATGATTTTTTTTTGCACGAAACTTGGTATATATGGCAGTTTATGGCACATGCAACTACAATGTGCTAGACGTACATACCAATGTGTGCATGAGATTCACTGTCCATGTAATCTTCAATTAAGACAATATCAAAGTTTGTTGTTTTCTGATTCAATATATAGTAAAGAAATTGAACGCGAATCTCGTGCAATTATTTCACAAATATATTAATCATATTGGTCCTTATTTTCAGGTGGTCAGCAATTGCAGCAAAATTACCAGGAAGAACTGACAATGAAATAAAAAATGTGTGGCACACCCATTTGAAAAAGAAGCTGCTGAAAACAAATCCAACCAAGCCAGTTGCAAAAAGAGTCTCTAAACCAAAAATGAAACGTTCAGATTCCAATTCCAGCACCATAACTCATCAATCAGAACCTGCCAGTCTTATTAATTTACCTGAAATGGAGACTACATCAACATGCACTACTACTTCAAGTGATTTCTCATCAGTCACAGTTGGTGAAAGCAAAAATATAAAGAGTGAAGACATAGAGTCTCTGGAGACAATGCCTGAAATTGACGAGAGCTTTTGGTCAGAAGCAGCAGCAATGGATGAAACCACTCCCATGCCATCAAAATCTTTGACAATCTCAAATGAGATACAACTTCAATACCCTTTTAATTATGAGGAAAGTTTCCAACATTGTCATGGTAATAATTCAAACTTTGACGATGGAATGGATTTCTGGTATGACATATTCATCAGAACAGTGGATCCAATAGAATTGCCAGAGTTTTGAATTTTTCATAAACATAGTGAATGAGAGGGTATTATTAAATTTGGCAGATAGAATAGTTTAAATAACATGGTAACTTGAGTTTGACCGTTACAAGGAATGAAACGGTACATTAATTTCTAATGTGGGGACAGCTGCAAGAGCTAGAGTCATCCATTGACAAAGCCAACCAGCTACAGAGTATTGGGATATGCTAATGATATGTAGTTTACAAGCGAAACACTGACCTTTATTTTCTTTTTAATGTATATTGTGCAAAACAGCAAATCTCTAACTTTTGCTTTTTACAAATTAATGTTTAATTAGGTTAGTTATTTGATTGTAACACCAATAAATGATGTATTTCAGTGTGTGAAGCATTCAAAATTTTCAAGCCCCTTGTTGAGTTTTCTTATCCATTTTCTTTCATATATATATATATATATATATATATATATATATATATATATATATATATATATATGAGTTAGGATTCTTTGATACCGGTGTCAAAATTCAAATTTGACACCTCATCTGAGAGCCGTTAGATCAAAAAAGATCAACGGAGTCACATGCTTACAAATCAGAGCCGTTGATTTTTTTAATCTAACGGCTATATCTAACTGTTAAGATACCTATATATATATATAAGGTCCAGATCATTTTACACCGGTGTAAGTTAATTAATTTTTGATCTCATTATATCTAAGGGCTCAAATTTTTTAGGAATGTGAGTCAATGGATGCAAGTGCATCAATGGTCAAGATTGAGTGTAAGACTTCTAACTCTTACACCGGTGTAAGAATATACAGCCACACACACAGATATATATATATATATGAGGCATGATCATCTTACACCGGTGTAAGACTAATAAGTCTTACACCAAATCTTAACCATTGATTTTCTGCATCTAACGGTTAAGATTTATTAGGTTTTATTCATTAATTAATTTTTAATTCTCAATAAATCTCAACCGCTAGATATATATATATATATATATATATATATATATATATATATATATATGGGTTAGGATCATTTTACACCTGTGTAAGTTACATTCTCAATATTGACCATGTATTCCACTTATATCTAAGAGCTCTAATCTTTTAGTAATGTGAGTCATTGAATACAACTGGATCGGATCAATGATCAAGATTGAATGTAAGATTTCTAACTTTTACACCACGCACCAATGTAAGAATATGCTTCCTATACTTGAAAGAATAGTTGCAGTCAAATGGATGCGAACTTTGTTTAATAGCAACTTGCAAGTGATTTAGTAGATGACGGAAAGTAAACTTTCGGGCTGCCTAGGTAACTAACTGCTCATTGAGACATGTGGCTGTGATGTTACATTTTGGACCGCAAATTCCAACATCCATACTAAATAGAAAATCTAAATGCAATTAAATATTATTTAAGAGTTTAGTGACCGTCTTTCCAAAGGACAGAAGCTTATATCAATTTAGTAGTTTTAATTATGTATTATCGGAACGTATAATTTATGAATCATTGATACTTTAAAAATTTTGATGTGTCGTATCTGACATTTCTTGATATTTTCAAACACTCCGACACTCCCCGACATTCCAACACGCATTATAGAAATTCAAAAAAAGGTTCAAATGTTGATTTGAGTTGAGTTTTTAGTTACGACTATTAGATTCGTTGGATTACGATTATCATTTTATTGAGTTTAATATAAATATTTTTGATATGTTATGTTTCTTTGCAAAATTTATGAATATTATAGGTTTAGATTCATTTTTTTGTTAAATTATTGAATATTAAATATAATATTTACTACATAAATTAAAAATATTATTTAATATCAAAACGTGTCGAAATCTAACATTTTTTAGAATTAACGTGTCGGAGTGTCGGAGTGTCGTGTCGTATCGTGTCACGTGTCGGTATCGGTGCTACATAGCGTATAGTTATAATATTAAAGTTATATTTTTTACTCTCTCTTACGAAGCTGTGCATTTCCGAGAATACATAGTTAAAAATTTCTAAAAGAACATAAGTTTGTGTCCTTTAAAATTATGTTTGAGAGTTTGGAGGGAAAAGAAAAGAAGGGGATCCAAGGGGGAGGGAGGATGGGGAAGGAAAATAAATGATATTCACTTCCTTTGTTTAGAAGTTAAAATTGTGGCAGAGGAAAAAAGGAGGGTTAATGATATAATTTTACAATTTTACCCATTTTAAAATTGTAATATATTATTATATTTTAACAAATGAAATTAAATTTAAAACTTCTAAAAAAGTTATTTATGTATTTCTCACATTACTAAAAAAGATTATATTTTCAACGAAATTTTTTGTTACAAACGACAATACTTTTTTGGCGGAATTTTTCCATCGAAATGTGCTTCATCCAAAGGCGACAGAGTTTAGTATCCGTGAATTTTTTTGAAGAAATTCAAAAATTTAAGTTTGGAAAATAATTCGTCGAAAAGTAAACCATTAACAAAATATTTATTAAATGAATTTCATTGAAAATTTTCACACGAATTGATGACATGGGGTGAGGTTTCACAAGGATTGATATCATGTTTTTTATCAAAAAAATTGACAAAAAAATATATGTCGACAAATGTTGACTGAAAAGCAAATTCCGTGCAAATTTTTGACGGAAAACAAATTCCATCAAAACAATTTACGTAGATTGATGACATGTTTTTTTTCAAAATATTTATGGAAAAAAATTTCGTAGAAAATTTTTTTACGAAGAAAATTAAATTGAAAATTTTCGAAGGAAAATTTTTTTGTAAGAAATTTTTGACAAAAAAAAATATTCGTTGAAAATCTTCACGCATGTTGATGACGTATATTGGTTTTGCGTGTTTTTTTTTTTTTTTTTTTAAATTTTGGACGGAATTTTTTTCATCAAAAGCTTTGACAAAATTAATTACTTAAATATTTGTGACGAAAATAAATTCCATCGAAAGTTTCAATGGAAAAATATTTGTAAAAAATTTCCCTCAAAATTTTCAACTAAATATTTTCCGTCAAAATTCCGATAGAAATGTTTCCTTTGAAACTTTCGACGAAATTTAGATTGCGTAGAAAATTTAGAGAAAAAAAGTTTTTGTCGAAAATTTTCATCAATAATTATGACCAAATCTTGTTCCATCTTTAATTCCAACTCTTTCGACGAAATTTAGATTCCTTTAAAAATTTTGATGGAACTTTTTTCGTCAAAATTTTTTGATAGTGATGATGACTAAATCTTGTCCCGTCTTTATTTTTTATGAAATAGGATTTTTGTCAAAAATTTCGTCACTATTTTCGTCAAAAAACTGTGATGGAATTTTTCTAGTAGTGTCAAATTTAAAAAATAATTCACATTTATATAGTTTTTATATTTTCACACTTTGGGCAAATAAGTAATTTTCAATATTTTTCCCTTCAAACCTCCGAATTGGAGGAACCTTGATTTTAAGGATAGAAGTGTTTTGGAGGATTTTACAAAAATTCTCAATTTCCCTCTTCCATTTTTTTCAAACTCAAACAAAAGGAAACTATAATAAAACCCTCCCCTTCCTGGAATTTTTTAATATGCTTCAGGACCACCGTGGTCCTTCCACTTAAAAATTGACACCTGTATTAAATTATTTTTTTCTCTTCTCTCTCCTCAGCTTTTTCTCTCATCTCAGTCCCACTAAATTTTTTTTGGTCCGGGACCACCGTAATTTCGCTCCCTTTTCCTTCTCTTTCCCTACTAAAAGTGACTTCCAAACAAATTCTAATCGCGTTTGGTACGCGACTTTTTTTTTTTTGGTATATCGTACGCAACTTATTTAGAAACAACGGGAAAGCTGAGATGGAGAAAAATTATTGCCACCTTTGGTACGCAAAAAGCGCAAAATTTCCCAGGCTACATTTGTTTTCAGGAAAATGCCCTTGTGTGATAACTCGTACGGATTGCGAAATCAAAGATCCATATGGTTTGTGGAATTTTGGTTGCCGGGGACGAGAAAATTGAAGCGCTAAAAAGTGGACAAATATGGGTCTACCAAATTGGAAAAAGTGAGATTATTTTGATAAAATAACCTCACATTTCCACTAATATTTCATATGAATCTATTTATCTTATGTTGTATGAGATAATTATCTCATCCAACATGAGCTAATTATTTCCCAATTTCATAACCAACCAAACCCAAGCTTCATTTTTTTTTGGGAAAATATGGGTTTATCAAACAGCTTTTAGTAATATTTCAATAAAATATATTTTCTACTACTTTCTGATAATAATTATATCCCAGATAAAAATAATTTCTCCTTTATCAAACTCCCGGACACTCTTCTTCCCCATTATTTAAAGAGTATCAAAACTGAATCGTAAGTTAATAACCAATTTTGAGTATAATTGCGTACTGGCAAAGGGTGTGGCAATTGGTAAGTAAGGTTAAGTTCAGGGCCTGAAGAACTTCTACAATCTCAATAGTTTAAGCCTGCGAACACTTTGAGCGAAAATTAATATCCTACCCAATAGGTGAGAGAAAACCTAACCACCACTTGCATGTATAAATCTCATAAAAGTCTTACATAAGTTCCACACACACAGTCATGACTTCATGAGTGGTGAGCTAATGAAAAATGTTTTCCGTTCAGTGCCTTAAATTCTTTATTGACTCTTTAAAGATAAATGGAAGACTGACTCTGTAAAGGTTTTGCTAGAGCGAGAGCTTATTAGTGCACTTCACTTAAATTTCTCGAAAGCATACTCAGAAGACTATACTATACTGTATTAATTTTTCAATTCCCACTAATAGACAATTAATGTTTCCAGTCTTCAGAGCAAAAAGTTACAAGTAATGTAGGTGTCTTGCACGAATATCCTCTGCAAAGCTGCTTGATTCTATAATACTCTATTTTGTTTTCAGTTAAGCTCAATTAATTAATGTTCCTCGTACCCAAAAAAGTTACTGTCCTTTGTGCCGCATGCTAGCTAGTCTTTCTGGTTTAATTCCGGGAAATTTTCCAAGTAATGTAGGTGTCTTGTCTTGTCTTCTCTTGTTTGCTTCAAGTCATAGTGCGCTGCGGATGATTTTCCAAAACAAGACTTCCTATATGTTTTGAAAAGTAGGATATTCATATTATCAAATTTTTCTACTATCACTTTATTACTATTTCAATTACCATTAGATTAGAGGAAAAGTCAAATGAAGAGAGAGAAAAGAAAAACAACTTTTGAATCCAATGGTGATTGGAGTGGTAATGAAGTGGTAATAGAAAAATTTGGTAGTATGAATATCCTACCTCATGTTTGGATGGGTTTTATAATTCTCATTCAACATAAGAATTACAATTTTCCTATATTTCCGCGCTGACATGGGTCTTACGTATAATTTTTTTCTAAATCCCACATGTTTTTTATATCTATAATATAAGATTTCAATTCTCCTTCAATATGAGAATTATAAAACTCATTTTGGATATGAAAGCCATATGTGGCTGCGGCCCATCTCCACGGCCCAATAACTTTGTGTTTGTTAGTCTGTTAGGTTGTTAGGATTTTCTGTTTATAGCTGTTATCTATTGTTATAGTTAGTTAGTTGTATTAAGCTTAATATATAGCTAACAAACTCATCCGTATCTGTAAGATAACATTTTATCACTTTTCTGCATAATATTGAGAACAGTTTTTTCTCTCTCTCCTTTCATCTTCTTTCCTCTTCTCCTTCTTCCTTTACTTCTGATATCTTTCATGGTATCAGAGCAACCGATCCATGGAGACCAATCGTTCTGTTCAAACTTTTTCGAATCCGGTTTCATTCAAACTGGATGAGAACAACTTCCTTCCTTGGAAGCAACAGGCACTAGCTACGATTAGAGGCTTCAACCTCTCACGGTTCATCAACACAGAGTTAAAGAAGAACACATCTGTTTCAACGGATTCCACAGGTGATGCTCCCAGCGTTAGATCTGGAGCTACAAATCAAGACTCCACTTCTTCAGATCTTGATGTTCAACAAGATCAGCTGCTTCTTTCATGGTTACTTTCTTCCATGACTGAGACACTGTACACAAGAATGGTAGGATGTGAGAGCTCATTCCAAGTTTGGCATAAACTTGAGGAATTTTTTACCTCTCAAACGAGAGCAAGAATCAAGCAACTAAAGCTTCAGTTCAAGAACACGAAGAAAGATGGAGAAGTGTCAAAGTACCTTTTCCAGATCAAGAAAGTGGTGGATTCTTTAGCAGCTATCGGTGCACCTGTTAGCACTGAAGATCATATAGATGCTATACTAGATGGTTTGAATGAGGACTATGATTCCTTTGTGACATCAGTTATATCCAGAACTGATCCCTACACTGTAGGAGAAATTGAAGCTTTGCTTATGGCTCAAGAGCAAAGACTTGAAAAACACAGAAAAGTCTCGACAGCACCTCTGCAGGCCAATGTGGCTCAGTTACAACCAAAAAGATTCAATAATTCTTCTGGAAATTACAGAGGAAGCTTCAATCAGAATAGAGGAAGAAACTTTGGTTATCGAGGAAGGAACTCTGCAAATTTCAATCAGAATAGAGGAGGAGGAAGGTTCAGTTTCAACAACAGACCTCAATGCCAGGTCTGTGGTAAGTATGGGCATCTTGGTTGGGAATGCCATAATAGGTACAATCAAAATTTTGTGAGCCCGTTCAGTCAAGATAGCAACAGCAACAGCAGCAAGTCTCTTGAAGCAAACGTAACTGTCACCAACAACACTGCCTTGGATGATGATGGCTCCTCAGGTTTCTTCTCTTCAACTGATTCCTCCTGGTATCCAGATTCAGGAGCGACAAACCATTTCACACCAGACTCTAGCAATCTGGTAACTAAATCGAAATATACAGGTCAAGAGGCTGTTCAAGTAGGTAATGGCTCTAACTTGAGAATTCAAAACATAGGTCACTCAGTTCTTTATTCTTCTGTTTGTCCCTTATCTTTCACCTTATCCAATTTGCTGCATGTACCTGGTCTTTCCAAAAACCTTCTAAGTGTTTCTCAATTTGCCAAGGAACACAATGTTTTCTTTGAATTTCATGCTAACTCATGCTTTGTCAAATCACAGGCTACCAAGGAGATCCTTCTCCAAGGCAAGCTTAAAAATGGCCTCTATGCCTTTGATGGAGTACAGAAGTCCAATTCTTTTTCTGTTCAAGCAGCATCACACAATGCTACTGCTCCTGCTCTTTGTAATAATGCTACCACTATTTCTACTTTGGATCTATGGCACTCGAGACTAGCTCATGCTTCCTATCAAACTGTGAAATTGGTCCTTAGGCATTGTAATATACCCTTCATCAATAAGACTGATTCAAAATTGTGTTGTGCTTGCTGTATGGGTAAAATGCATCAACTACATCTACCTAACACTATCACCTCATATACTAAACCTCTTGACCTTGTTCTCTCTGATATATGGGGACCTGCACCAGTTGATAGCACATCTGGTGCTCGATACTATATCATTTTTGTAGATGCTTACTCTAGTTATACCTGGATATACTCTATGACAAACAGGTCTCAAACTCATGATATTTTCCATCGATTTAAAAACATGGCTGAGCTTCAACTAAACACTAAACTTAAAGCTCTACAAACTGACAATGGTAAAGAGTATCTCAAACTATCTCCTCTTCTTCAACAAGAAGGAATTATCCACAGATTATCTTGTCCCTACACACATCAACAGAATGGAAAGCCAGAAAGAAAACATAGGCACATAGTAGATACTGGCCTAGCCCTATTGGCAGCCTCTCATCTACCCACCACCTATTGGGAAGATGCGTTTCACACTGCTACTTTTGTTATAAATCAATTGCCTACTTCCACTCTTGGAAACAAGTCTCCCTTTGAAACACTCTTTCAAAAAGTACCTGACTACACCTTTCTTAAACCCTTTGGTTGTGCTTGCTACCCATATCTTAGGCCTTATAACAAGAACAAAATCAATTTCAGATCAACTAAATGTGTTTTTATTGGATACAGCACTCAACATAAGGGGTATAAATGCCTAAGTCCAACTGGCAAAATTGTCATTGCAAGACATGTTCTTTTTGATGAAACTGTCTTTCCTTACACAGAAATTCAGATTCCCAACTCTTCTACTGCTGTCAGTCCTATTCTTCCTACTCCATCTATTCCTATTATTTCCAATTCCTCTTTAAACACGTCTGCACACACACCTCCTATACTGAGTACACCTATTACCAATTCTCCTGTTAATGTCATTAACTCTACTTGTAGCTCTTCTGTTTCACCTAACCCAGACTGCAGGTCACCTACTTCTGCAGCAGAACAGCAACCAGTTACTGTTTCTGATCCTGCTGCCCTACAGCAACCGACTGTTGCTTCTTCTTCTTCAGCATCACCCAATCCTGTTAATCATCATTCCATGGTTACTAGAAGCAAGGCAGGAATCTTCAAGCCCAAAGTTTTTACAGTTACCTTGGAACCCAGTACTGTCAAGCAAGCTCTTGCTCAGCCCCACTGGTTTAAAGCCATGCAAGAAGAATATGCAGCTCTTCTTCGAAACAATACATGGCAGCTAGTTTCTCCTCCCAACAACAGATCTCCAATTGGATGCAAGTGGGTCTTTCGAACCAAATACAAGCCTGATGGTTCTATCTTGAAGTACAAAGCTCGACTTGTGGCCAAAGGGTTTCATCAACAAGAAGGCTTTGATTATCAAGAGACCTTCAGCCCTGTTATTAAACCTGTTACAATTCGCATAATTCTCACCATTGCTCTGTCCAGAAGGTGGTCTATTCATCAACTTGATGTCAATAATGCTTTTTTAAATGGTGATCTTCATGAAGAGGTGTTCATGCAACAACCTCCTGGTTTTGAACAATCTGATCGCACCCTTGTTTGCAAGCTGACCAAGGCTCTTTATGGTCTTAAACAAGCCCCTAGAGCTTGGTTTGAGAAGCTAAGCCACACTCTTCACAGTTTTGGTTTCAACACAGCTAAGTGTGACTCTTCCTTGTTCATCTCCATCACGCAGACTTCCACAACGTTTGTTCTAGTGTATGTTGATGACATTTTGATCACTGGGTCCTCTCAATCTGTGATTACTTCACTCATCCATTCTCTTCACAGCACCTTTGCTCTAAAAGACTTGGGTCAACTTCATTATTTCTTGGGAATTGAGGCTAAGAAAACAACTTCTGGGGGCTACCATCTTCACCAGTCGAAATACATTTCTGACTTGTTGCAGAAAGCCAACATGGTTGACTGCAAGTCCATGCCCTCTCCCATGGCATCCAGCACCAAACTCTCTACTCGTGATGGTTCTCCTCATCCTGATCCAACTCAGTATCGTTCTATTGTTGGAGCTCTTCAATATGTGACCATTACAAGACCAGATGTTGCTTTCTGCGTTAACAAGGCTTGCCAGTTCATGCAAAATCCCCTTGACACTCACTGGAAGGCAGTAAAACGAATCCTTCGTTACTTGCATGGCACCATCTCACATGGCTTAACTATTGAACCTTCCATGCACTTCCACCTTGCTGCATATTGTGATTCTGACTGGGGATCTGACTTGGATGATCGACGATCTACCAGTGGTTTCTGTCTCTTCTTTGGATCCAATCTGATCACTTGGTCTTCCAAGAAACAACATGTTGTCAGTCGTTCGAGTACTGAGGCAGAGTATCGTTGCTTAGCAGCCACTGTGGCTGAACTCACTTGGGTTCAATCTCTTCTCTCTGAGCTCCATATCTGCATCCCACGCCCTCCATCCATCTATTGTGACAACCTATCTGCTGTTCTTCTCACTGCCAATCCCGTTTTTCACTCGCGAACTAAGCATTTTGACTTGGACCTTCACTTTGTTCGTGAGAAGGTTGCTTCCAAGGCTCTCTCCGTGCATCATGTCCCTGCTCTTGATCAGATAGCAGACGGTTTCACCAAAGCCACGTCCACTGCTCAGTTCGTTGACTTCAAGACCAAAATTCGGGTCTTACCGTTAAAGCCCGCTCATTTTGAGGGGGGATGAAAGCCATATGTGGCTGCGGCCCATCTCCACGGCCCAATAACTTTGTGTTTGTTAGTCTGTTAGGTTGTTAGGATTTTCTGTTTATAGCTGTTATCTATTGTTATAGTTAGTTAGTTGTATTAAGCTTAATATATAGCTAACAAACTCATCCGTATCTGTAAGATAACATTTTATCACTTTTCTGCATAATATTGAGAACAGTTTTTTCTCTCTCTCCTTTCATCTTCTTTCCTCTTCTCCTTCTTCCTTTACTTCTGATATCTTTCAGGATAGTCTATGAAGTAATATAAATATGATAAAAGTATTTGTCCTTTTAAATGACATAACGTATGTCATTTCACTCTCATTAAAAAAGTGGGATCCACATCTTTATATTTTTTTGTCCACCCTCTCTTCTTTATCTATTTTTTTCTTTTACTTAAAATGACAAAACTTTACATATTTTTTCCAATAAATATTGATGATGAGAATAAGAAAAGTAGGAATAAAATCATAAGGAATATTCCAATATGCCCTATCAAAGTGACATATAATGCCAGTTGTGTGACACGAAATTCAACTTTTATAATGGAGTCAAGGTTAAAATGTAGTTAAAACACAAGTCATCTATCTACTAAGAGATGCTCATGTAGCAAGTCCAATGAAAAAGTGTTTGGGGAAGACTGTATCTTTTTATTTAGAATGACCATAAGAATTTTTTATTTTTTCTTTGAAAGATATCACCCAATGACGTCACAAGATTCGATGCATATGCGAAGTTTTTAAAGGGGTAATATCTATAGTTGGATAAATGTGATTAACATAATCTAATTGGAAAAGAAAAAGTAAATAAAAAATCCATTTTTTGTTTTTCTCGTATCTTATAAGAAGGGAATTTTCTTCTATACATCGAATGTATCCACATAGGTACATCTTTTTCCTATAAAAAGTAAAAAAAATTCCCATTTAAATCTACACTTTCATTTTTATTTCATTTCTATCCCAATTTTTTTGCTTTTTTGGGACCATGCACCATGCATCGGTAGCACCAAAGGTTATCTCCATAAGAAGAATCAAGGTAATTTTTATTGTTCAAACGCAACTCATGTTCTCTAAAGCCTCACTTGATGTCTAATTTTTAATGTTTCATTTAATACTTTAAAGAAAAATATAAACAAAATAAAATTGTAAATATATATTATTATCAGAAAAGGTTATAGTTACTACTTTTTTTCTTACTGTTTGTTACTCTCAAATCTTAACCGTTAATTTCCGTCAATCTAACGATTATAATTTATTGGGTCACATTTATTAATTAATTATTAATTCTAATAAATTAAAAACCGTTAAATTAACCGAAATTTAAGATTTGGGAATAACAATTAATAAGAAAAAAATAATAATAACTATAACCTCTCCCTTATTATCATTCAGTATTTAAAAAATACTTTTTTTTAAAAAAATAACAAATACTTCCAACTCTCCTATCGGATTTACCTCCTAACAATTTTCACTTTCTCATATATAAATTTAAAGACTCTTTATTATTTATTTTTTATCTTCACGAAAAATAAAAACGAATTGACAAACATGTAGTGCGGGTGAATACAAAAATAAATATGAAGATGATGCATTTATCCTTGAAATTAATGAGTCAAAATCATCATGCACTTTAAATTAAATAAATAATAAACATATCCGTGCTTAAATTAGGGACAAGTTCATTTTAAAAGAAAATCTTATCCATTTGAAATATAGAAAAATGACTCTACCTGTTTACTTCTTAATGATACTCTCTTTTTCTTTTTTTTTTCAATGTGTTAGATACATTCAAATAATGTCACATTAACGTAAAACTTAATTACTTTACATACTAGTTATTTTTTCCCTATTTGTGAATTGTAAATTTAGCATTGTTTTTTAATCTGTCGAAATAAAAATACAACCAAACCTGTGCATGTGCATTTTCACACATCAAATTAAGAACTTGCACAGACACTACTCGACCAAAAAGGAAAATAAAGCATTGGAATGGAGTCTCGTGCATAGGAAGTTAAGCCCAACCCCATTGAATATGCAGCCTGTAGCCTATTACATGCATAAATACATTAACTCAAATATCCTCATAGAAGGGATTAGACATTGCAATACAAGCAATGTCCACAATAGTTTGTGTGTATCTTATAGGAGCATTATTGAAAATTGAATAAGATAAACAAGGGAACCCGCATTGACACTAGGCAAAGAAACAAGAGGTCTAAGAGAGGCATGAGTAAGCTAAAGCCTTCTCCTCAGAAAGCTCTTCTGCTGTCGAGTCCAATTTTTTCCTTGAGAACTCATCAATTGGAAGTCCTGGGTTAAAAATTAGAGAAATTACACCATATACATACACCAAAGCTATAATTGCTTTAAAAAAAATTATGGGTAATTTGTACACATCAAGGATCGAGCAAAACACTACAAGGCCTAAAATAATTTTTTGGATTTGGCATATATTATTTTTCTCAACAGTTCGACTGAGAATAAAGCACGTTGTTGTTTGACTCTACCCAAAAACATATGTTTACTTGGAGTGGAGTCAAATGGATCAACTGATATGCTTATTGTGCCAAAAAGTTTGGAATCTTGCTCCACCATCCTCTACCTCATACTAATTTCAACAAAGATTACACCATTCTATTCCTGCTCCGAGCTAGGGTCTATGTTAGGCACTCCTATGCTAGACCACATGGGAATCATGAGTAAGGGGTAGAAGAGGGATTTGGGTTGTAGCAAACTTGCCTACATGGCAAAGATGGTGGGAAAGAAGGGAAAGGGTTAGAAGCAAAGATAGAAGGAAGGGAAAGGTAGGGGGGAGGGATCCAATAGGTGAGTGAGTTTTGGGGCCTTTGGGCATGGAGGTTTGCATACTCTCACATCTTTTGTTTTCCTGTTCTGTGAGTGATTTTGATCTTTATAATTGGGGTTTATCCTTATTTCTCTGCATACTCTCACATCTTTTGTTTTCGTGTTCTGTGAGTGATTTTGATCTTTATAATTGGGGTTTATCCTTATTTCTCTGCATACTATCAGTCTACTAACAAGAACAAACACAGACAGATAAGCTAGAGCTTCCCTTATCCACCTTTCTCTAACTCATACAGATTTCACATAGGATAGCAATAGTCTTGTAACAAAGCACCTAATCTCAACTTCTCATTGCACAAGATTACATCTTTTCCACAACCACACCAGGGAGTAGGATGATTGTGGTCCAATTTTAGTTGCATTTTTTTAAAATGTAAATTGGGTTATTGCAAAGAACAAACAAAGACAAAATATGAGCATGAAGTATTAATATCTACAATACTGATTTTATGGTTAAATAAAATTTAAGAATGTGAGAGAAAAATTCTGTTCATATTAAAGATTCAATATGTTTCACTGCATTCTTGCCATTAATTAACCAAACTCTTACCTTGAACTATTTTCCATTCCCCATTGCGACAAGTGACAGGGAATGAATAGATCAATCCAGCCGGTACCTTGTAAGATCCATCAGAATAAACTCCCATCGATACCCAGGTTCCCTGGAATTGCAATGAAAAAATAAAGCTGAGCTGAAGATATTACAAGGAATTTAAATTAAAAATCTAGTAAGACAGAACCAACCTCAGGAGTTCCAAGAACCCAATCTCTAATGTGGTCACAAGCAGCACTAGCAGCAGACAGTGCACTTGAAAGCTTTCTAGCTTTAATAATTGCAGCACCCCGTTGTTGTACGGTAGTTATAAATTCTGAATTTAACCTTAATAATGGAAAATTACATCAATGCTTCAATAAATGCAAAATAAAAATTGTTCAAATTGTAAGTCATAGTAGTTGTCCATCCACATACCAGGCATCATCGGCAACAAGTTCCCGGACAGGCTTTTCCCCAGCAGAGGTTATAACAGTTGCATGGTTGACATCGGGATACTGAGTTGATGAATGGTTACCCCAGATTATAACATTTTTTACATCAGAAACTTGAATGTTCAGTCTTTCAGAAATTTGACCCAGTGCCCTGTTATGATCCAGTCTAGTCAAACAAGAAATATTTTTCTCAGGAATAGATGGAGCAAATTCCTTCAAGATCAAAGCATTGGTGTTTGCAGGGTTAGCAACAACCAGAACCTGCATGATAATATAGAGTCAAAGAATTATGAATGCCTGTTTTCATATATATATATATATATATATATATATATATATATATATATATATCAGGATGGAATCACAAAGACTTCACACACAAGATCCAATTATACATGTGAATTAGGTGGAACGTTTTAAAAAACATGCCAGCTTATTCGAGTGAAAGTTTCCATCTTAAGTACATGAATTCAACAGGATCCCAAGGATACAACTAAATGCATTTGAACTATAAATCTCTTCATTGACACAAGAAATTAGAATCGCAAAGCTACCAATAATATAGGGTTTTATTTTTCTTATGTTGCATGAGACAACACTCAAAAAATGGGTGGGACTCACTTTTTTATTTTCTTCCTCTTTCTTTTTAGTGGGTCCCACCCACTTTTTGTGTGTTGCATGAGACAACTTGTCTCATGCAACACAAGAAAAATAAAACCCATTGGTTTTACATCTATCATCGTCAAATAGAAACCATGACATTAATAATGTTCAATCAATACTATAGAGATGCATAAAAACCAGGGGGGAATACAAAATTGGACATAAATTTTATCATACATGTAACATGTGGTAGAAATTAAAATCTGTGCAGAGAAAAGCCTAAGGATTCAGATTTAAAGGTTCACCTTGCAGTTTGCGGCAGCATGCTTTTCAAGAGCGGAGGCCTGGGACTTATAAATAGATACATTTTTGGACATCACGTCTTTCCTCTCCATACCTTCTTTTCTAGGGAACCCACCAACCATTACAGCAATATTGACCCCAGTGCAAGCCTCAACCACATCAGTTGTAGCAACAACACCTGAAACAAATAATTTCATAAGTCATCAGTCTTGTAGATCATTTAAACAACCAAAACAAACCAATCTCAAGTCTAAAAGATGGTTATCCATGAAGTTCATGTAATATTTAACGAGGAGGGAAGTTCAAACCTTTAAGAAGAGGGAATGCAGCATCCACCAACTCCATTTTAACACCATTCAGTGACTCTGCTGCAGGTGGAATGTCAAGCATATGGAGGATCACAGGCTGGTCAGGGCCCAGCATTACTCCCCTAGCAATCATAGGAACAAGTGCATACCCGATTTGTCCTAAAATTGGCGAAAATTTTCATCAGTACAGCAAAATCCCAAGGCTTTTGTATCAAACTAATTTAAATATTACTTTTATAAAATGAACACGAGCAAACTTTTTTTGTGTCCAGATCCAGGCCAAACAGGGTCTTAAGCAACAAATCATCTTACTACAAAACCCAATCCTCATACAAGAGAAAACCCCACTCAACAAAATGGCATTGGAAAAGTTTGAGAAAGTCAAATTAGAAAGTTTATAACAGTACAAAGATAGATTTAAAAAGGATTTTCATGAGATCCAGATAGTGGCACTAAATACGAATTTTTTCCAACAAACATAAAAATCTAATATAACAGTGCAACTGAAAACCAAATTGATGCATACTGGCACACCAACTTCAAAGGATTATCTTAAACCAAGTTGTAACAACTCTTCAGGAAACAAGATAAAAAACACTTCAATATTTCGTTCACAAAATCCTGGCCTAACTAAAAAAAAGAGAGCACACAAGCACCTCTTTCAAAACAAGACTTCAAAAAACCATTACAGAAATGCTACAAAATGAAGTGGGCTATCAAAAAAATTGAACATTGTAAGGGATTTATTTTCAATTCAATGAAAGTAAATCAATTAAAATTTTCCAAAAAGATTTCAACTGTTTGCAACAAATTTTATCAGGAGCATTTATAAAGTCAACTTTCCACACTGAAAGTCACAGAATTAGACGTTTCTTTTTCTTTCAAAGAGAAAGCACAACAAGAGATATCAAGTGCTAGTGCAAAACGGTCCCAACACAACACCATCTTGAACAATTACTAGTATAAACCAAACCCAGCTCATAAAAAAGCAAATTAAGACAAAATACTCATAAATTGTTGAGATATATACTCCCACATTAGTTGGATGAATATGGAGTTTATAAGGCCCTGGGCACTCCCATCATTTGAGCTAGTTTTTTACATGGTATCAGAGCCTTGTCATCCCCCACTTTTTCTTTTTCTTGTGAAATTTCTTAGTATGGGCATGTTGCTCTCATGTGAGTGAGCGTATTGAGATATATAATCCCACATTGGGGCACTACCAGCTAGCTTTTGGTGTGATGTATCACTAAACCATTCTACCCGAAAAGTATAGGGAAGAAAAAAAAGTCTCAAGCTTTATCACAACTCTAAAGCATGAAACATCATAGTATCCGATCTGATCTGAACCAATATCAGAATATAAGATCTCCAAAACAAAACAAAGGCATCATTTTGAGATAAACCCAGAATTTATTATCAGGGAACCAAACCAATAACACGGATACATAAAATATGGAGGCGAATGAAACAGAAAACAAAAGTATAAGTGACAATTCTGAATAAAGTACCAGCAGCACCGGTGACAAGAACACGAATCGGGTCTTTGGCCATTGGTTTTGTATCAAAGAAGAAGATGAAGAATAGGAAGAAGAAGAAGAAGGGAACAATGCAATAGCGGAAGAGAATATTAGTGATGATCAGAGAGTGAGAGTGAACGCAGCAAGACTTTAATGTAATTACTGTTTATTTTTTTATTTGTGAAGACGCCAATGCCACGCTTTAACCAAAGACATCATGGAACGACATCGCTTTTGGTTCCTTAATATCAAATGACAAGATTGCTGATCGGTTACACCATGCGGAGAAAGAATATTCTGTTAACATGCCTAATTCCCATACATTATTATTATTATTATTATTATTATTATTAGTATTATGGGAAAAGTATTTATCATTTTAAATGACACAATTTATATCCTTTCACTTTCACAAAGAAGTGGAACCCATACCTTTATTTTTTTTTGTCAACTCTTCTCCTCCTTTATCTATCTCTTTCTCTCTTAAAATGACACAACTTTACATCCTTTAAAATGACACACATTTTATCCTATTATTATTATTATTATTATTATTATTATTAGAAGACAAAGTCCCTTTTTAAGTTTTTAATAAAAAGTACGATCATCATTTTCTCCTTTACAAAAAAAAAATAAATTAACTTTTAGTTCTACTACAATCCTAGATCTTTAAAAATGTAGTTGATATAAATTCAATAAATATCCAAGTTAATCTTTAAAAAATGATTAATATGGATATTATTTTTGGTAAGAGATCAAAGTAGGGACCGTATTTTTTATTAGGGACTCAAAAAGAGCTTTATTCTTATTTTTATTCAATTTGGTATTTAACGGTTTTAATTTTTCAAGTAATAATAATTTACTTTATTATTTATTAAGACGTCATTGATTTGTTGAAAATTTCAATAAACAAGTAAGTGTGAAAAAAATGGAATTTTTGAATTTATACATTTAAATAATAAAACAAGTTGCAACTCGCATTAACTTAGTATTCGAGAGCATCTCTTGATTCAATAATAACATTAATATAACCTTAATTTGGAGATATCAATCTATTCATGTCAAGAAATGGAGCCATTTTTCTTCTTCTTATTTTATGTAAGGCTCTCCAATCTTGATATCCTGAAGTAATGACTTTTAAAACATTTTAACTTTTTTTTAAACTACATATATCCTCCACGAGAGATAATCATATTCGGAACAATCACACACATATTCTCAACTCTCGTCTACTCAACTCACATTACCATCATTTTGATAAATCATTTTGATTTTTACTTTGTCAAGCTAAGTGGTATTTCATAAGATGTAAGAGAAGAGACATATGAAGCTATTTAGATTGAATAATTACATATGAAGTGTTGGGCTGGTTCATGAATAAACACTCGAGGCCCAAGTGAAAGTCCAAGGCCCATTCTATTATTAGTATTTCAGGAACATAATGTATATTCATCGAACATTGAAGAATGTTCTACAACGTCCATCGTTATTTCTGTTTTCTTGCAAGTCTCATTCTGTAAACATCAGACATGGCAACTGCGTCAGGTACTGGCTTTCCGAATTTTCATACTTTTTTCATTTATTTCTTAAATGCTTTATATTTCAATGAATAATATTTTCATTAAATGGCATGAAATGGTTTTCCATTGTCTTTATAGTCCTAGTAAATGCTTTAACCATGCCACGTCATATATTCAGCATTCCATATCTAGATGCATGAAACTAACATTCTAAAACAATTCTTTGACTTTCCCCAAAAAACAACATAAACATTCATGCTAGCTAGTAGCAAGTTGCAGGATTACTGTCATAAATGAGTAATTAAAGTGTAATGTGACAGCCAATTTAGAAAATGGTAAGAGAATTCAATTATTGATTATCAAAACAAATCATCAATTTTGAACTCTTATTCTTCAAGACTGTTTTTTAAAAGATTTGGGTAGCATAAAATGAATTAAACATTCCGTAGATACTAAGAGTTATTCTGTTATACAATGAAAGGGACCACTTTTCCTTTGAGTTTCAGTCAACTTTCACCCACTAAAGTTGATAACTGAATGATGGTAAACCATTATTAGTGACACAAAATTGTCTTCGATTAAGAAACATGTTAACGATAAAGTTGATGGTGTTAAGCTGAATGGTTGTGGAATCCTGGTCTTCAGTGTAATTATACATATCTTTTATGTGAAGGCATTAGACAATGCTTAAGAAAATAAACATACTTATATACACCTGCTCTCATGTTGCAGTGGTTTTCAAATCTAGGGAGGACCATAGAAAACAGCTTGAATTGGAGGAGGCACGTAAAGCTGGGCTTGCACCAGCTGAGGTAGATGAAGATGGGAAAGAGATTAACCCTCATATCCCGCAGTATATGTCTTCTGCTCCATGGTATTTGAATGCTGAGAAACCTGTAAGCTTCTCAATTTTCTACTACCTACCTTTTTCTACTTCTCTTTTCAATCCCTATTTGTTATGTCGTTGAAACTCTGTAGTCTGACCACTTTTTCTATTGTTTCTTGGCAGAGTCTAAAACATCAAAGGAAATGGAAATCAGATCCAAATTATACAAAATCTTGGTATGACAGAGGTGCAAAAACATTTCAGGCTGACAAGTATAGGAAGGGAGCATGTGAAAAGTAAGTGGACTTTGTTGTTTTTATCAAGATTTTCTAATTCTTGTATGTCTCTGCAGCTATCCGTTTTGGAATTGGCGTCTTGCTACGTGAAGTAATTTAACTGAAAACTGAATACAGGTTTGTTTTCTGTAGTTGCAATGAGGTGCAATATAACCATGACTTAGATATGGAGTTAATATGCTGGTAAACTTATGTAATGTTAATGTTCAAAGGTAGAACTTATCCTTTTCATTTTTTTCCTTAATATATAGTTTTGTGATGAGATTCTAATCAGATCATAATGCTGGCATGATGTGGCATTGTTTATTCTATTATGGAATTAATATATGAGAGACAACTTTATTTTTGGTTAAGGTTTAATGGATGAATTAAAGCTTAGTTATAACCATATACTTTGATGTTTAGGTGCCCTCGGTAACTGAAACCATAACGGATATATAGCCTCCTCATTTGCTAATGCCAAACATCCTAGTATGCAATATTTAGTTTAGCTTTCTCTTATGCCTCAACCATTTTCTTCCTACTCAAATATGTGCTTGTGTAGAAGGATATGTTGCGTACGAAATTCACTTCCAAAATTGGCATCTATTATATCATTTCATGTCTCTGTGAAATCTAGTAATGATGTACTAAGTAGTAGGTTAAATAGAAATCCTCAACTTTTTTAGCCAAGGATCTTGTTCCTTCTAGCCTTTCTGATATATTAGTATTGTCATCTTGTCATCATTATAATGGTCTAGTTTCTCTTTATCTCTCATTTCTGTAATAAAGAATTTGAAACATTTAAGATATTTTGTATTGATTATCTTTTCTTCCAAGCAATTTTTGGTATATTACAAACATGAGGATGTTATAAAGTTTGGATATTACTATTAGTAACAAAAAGGTGGAATCAAAAGAAGTGGTTCTTAAAGAGAAGCAAGCTTGCCCTTATTTAGGGTTTCTTTCCTCCTCTCTTTTTCGTCTTTCTTTTCTTTTCTTTCTCTGGGTGGGGTTACTTTTCTGGGTAGGTTGTGCAGTCAATGATACCCATTGATAAAATGAAAGATGTGATGGTGTTATTAATTGTGGTTTATTTAATTTTCTTATCAATATTTTCTGTTAAACTTCTGTTCTCTGGATTTGTTATTTAACTTATTTCATTACTAGTTGAGACTTGAGGTTGACATTATTTTCTTTGCACTGATTTTTTTTATTTGTTCTTAAGCTGTGGCGCAATGACACATAATGCAAAGTCATGCATGGAGAGGCCTAGAAAGTTAGGAGCAAAATGGACCAACATGCATATTGCTCCTGATGAGAAGATAGAAACATTTGAACTTGATTATGATGGAAAGCGAGATCGATGGAATGGTTATGATGCAGCAACCTATGCTCGTGTCATTGAAAGATATGAGGCAAGGGATGATGCTCGGAGGAAGTACTTAAAAGAACAGCAATTAAAGAAACTGGAGGAGAAAAACAATAAGCAAAAAGGGGAAAATGAGTTTAGTGATGATGATGAAGATGAAGATTCTCTTAAGGTTGATGAGGCTAAGGTTGATGAGAGCAAACAGGTGGACTTTGCCAAGGTTGAGAAGCGTGTTAGAACTACAGGAGGTGGCAGTACAGGAACTGTAAGGTTTGTTTTTTGTTTGTATTTGTCTTCCTATTTGTTTGCATTGTTTAGTAGAGCAGAATCACATAGTCTCACACACTCTCTTCCAAGCCCCTAGAAAAAGTCACATTTTGTGATTATTATTCTGATTCTATTTGTTTGCTTCAGAAACTTGCGTATCCGGGAGGACATTGCAAAATACCTTTTGAATCTTGATGCCAATTCTGCTTATTATGATCCAAAGACTCGTTCTATGCGAGAAGACCCCGTTCCTGATGCTGATCCTAATGAGAAGTTCTATGGAGTGAGTATCATCAGAGATTTTATTTGGTTTTTAGATCCATAAAACTTTGAAAATGCTTTACTTAATGTAATGTGTTTACTCCTTTTTGACAGGGAGACAACCAATATAGAATGAGTGGACAAGCTTTGGAGTTCAAGCAACTTAACATTCATGCTTGGGAAGCATTTGAGAAAGGCCAGGATATCCACATGCAAGCTGCACCTTCCCAAGCTGAATTGCTGTATAAGAATTTTAAGATAATCAAAGAGAAGTTGAAGTCTCAAACAAAAGATGCCATTATGAAGAAGTACGGAAATGCAGCAACCAAAGAAGAGCTCCCAAAGGAGCTTCTTTTGGGACAAACTGAGAGACAAGTCGAATATGATCGTGCTGGCAGAATTATAAAAGGCCTGGTACTATTCGATGTGAAATTCATTTCAATTTTTTTTCTTTTTATGAATTAAGAAGATTTAATATTATTTTTACGGTTTTTTTTTAGGCCTTGACATACCATTGACAAGGTGTCTTTTGGATTTTGGTGGTCTTGCATGATCTTTTGTCTTGTTTCTCTTTACATTCTGAAATCAGAGACCAAAGTGCTGCTGGATGATTTAATAAGCTATTAGAATTAGATTCCTCCGTCTGCATGCATATTAAACTAAAATTGATCAATTGTAGATTTCTTTTTGCAGATGTTATACTCATTTTTTTTTTTTAAAGTAAAGTGGTGTTGATTGGTTTTTAACCTTTTATTCTTATTTATTTGTGCAAATTTTTCTATTATCCATTATTTTTTAATTCTTTTATTTGTCCTTAATCATGATAATGTATCAATTGGTGGGAAAAGGTTTCTGGTGAATTGGTGATTGATTTTTTGGTTTTATATCCGTAGGAGACATTTCTCCCAAAAAGCAAGTACGACGAAGATGTATACATTAATAATCACACCACTGTATGGGGTTCATGGTGGAAGGATCACCAATGGGGCTACAAATGTTGTAAGCAAACTATACGAAACAGTTACTGCACTGGGGCAGCAGGAATTGAGGCTGCAGAGGCTGTAACCGATTTAATGAAGGCAAATATTGATCGGAAAGCAGGATCTGAAGGCATGTCTTCCTCTTTATCCATTTTTAGAAGGGGAAGGATCAGTTTACAAATTTTTTTTACAAATTCTTGCAAATTATACTATGTACTCCCGGAGGTACATAGTGTATTTCCAGGAGTACATGTAGTTTGTAAGAGTTTGTAAATATAACCTTCCCCTTTTTAGAATATTCTTCTGTTCATTCTTTATTTGTACCGTTTTCATAGGATGTACCTAGTATTCTGTTTATTTCATCACCCTCAATTCTGTTGTTTTCATTTTCTTTATATTGGACACTCCTTGAACTTTTGGTATGATTAATGTTTTTTGTTGACTATATAAGTGCTTGCTATATCGTATATGTAATGTAATCTAATTCTAATTAATAGCAAGCAACTGCTTGATTCTCATGCATGATTTCCAAAAACAAATGCAGATGCTCCTATTCCAGCAGAGGAGAAAACGCTTGCTGCTTGGGGAACTGATATACCTAATGACCTTGTTCTGAACCAGAAAAAACTTGCTGAGGCTCTTAAAAAGGTCATTGTGGATTATTTTTTTTCTTCTTTTATCTTTTGAATTTCCATTTCCTATTTAGATGTCTTATAATTCACCGTCGTTGCCTAAGTTGGAGCTTGTCATTTTGAAAATATGTTGGTTAAAAATAACGATTTCATTATCCTATTTTGTTAAACAAACCATTTCTCTATTTGGTCAGGAGGATGAAAGAAAGAGAGAGGAGAAAGATGAAAGGAAACGCAAGTATAACGTAAGATGGAATGATGAGGTAATGTTCTATTTTGTTCGGTTTTTGGTTAACCCATAATGCATTCATATCTGTTGGGGGAGACTTATTTTCTGTGTTTGAATGTTTTTTGCAGGTCACTTCTGAGGAGATGGAGGCATATCGCATGAAAAAGATTCATCATGATGATCCCATGAAAGATTTTCTGCATTAGGTGTATAAACCTTTGGGGTGGTTGCTAATTGCTATGAGTTTGAAAGAATGTTGTAAAACAAAGTTGCCAACAATTAACTGTTAATATTTTGGCTTTTACATTGATTGGTGTTTCCCAACGTGGAAATAAGGTGTCGGTTGAGGAAAGGGTGCTAAACGAGATGTTTGGAATCGATTCTTTTTTTCTTTTCTTTTTTAGAATATCTGATTATAAATATAACCAAGTAAATGAGGAAAGCTATCTTCAATATATGATATTAAAGTGCTGTTGAAAGAAGACTTTTTTTTACCTCAAAATAAATCAATTTACATACTTGGTTAGTTTTTATGTTGGTTACCGGCCATATCAAAAATGCTCTTTCTAATATCCAAGACATTGTATACGAACATCATTCATCACATTAAGATTAATGCACAATTGACAAGTGTTCATATGACTCTCTGAACCAAGGAAATGAAAGATAAAAACAAGGGAAACTGAAAAAACACTCCCCTTAAATACAAAAGCATATAGGGTATATCTTGACACGCTTTTTGTCAAAACATTTTTATGTCTCCCTTTGAACAGAACATAAAATAAAGACCAAGAAACAACCATGCTCCAAAGATCACTATGAACCTCATACCATGATGTGACTGATAAAATGAGTAGCGGACATCAATTTCAGATACCTCGTTCAAGCATTTCTTGGAATTCCAATAGAGACATCTCTTTCTGAATCCTTAAATCTTCATAAAACATGGAGATGAACTGTTCTGCCCTCTCATTAACCTGAAGCTGAGGTGAGTTAGCAACCACAACCTTCCATGCATCCTCAAGAGTTTCAATGACACTGCTTCCAATCACCTCGTTGCCAATGATTGTTTCCCCTTGTGCATGAGTGTAGTAGGAGGCATGCACGTGCATGGAATCAGAAGCAGGTTCAACAAAGAGGTCATCTATTGGTATGGCAGACATGTTGTTGCTATGAACATTGTAGTTAGAAGCAGAAGAAGCAGCATATGGTCTTGTAGCACGAACTCTGGAGGGTAAAAGCCATGTAAAGGTGGCTTTGAAGGCTTTTGGAATGTTGAGTGTTTTGGAGAAACTCTTCCAAGCCTTCTTAGCAGTTTTAAGCTTCCTTCCTAGCCTCACCTTAGCCATCTCAACTAAAGTTTCTTGGTTGGGAAATGAAGGAATGGATTGGAATTTGGAAGAAGGTATACTAAAGCTTTGATGCACATTAGTTTGATATAATTTCATTCTTCTCAAGTCCCATTTATATAACTTTATGGTGTCACTTTGGCACATCATTTGTCTAGAGAATTACTGAAGCGTCACTTGTTTTATTTCTATAGTATATGATCAAATGTGGTATGGGACATGGAGAATGTGTGGAATAATCAATTAATGGAACTGATTTGGTTTATAAATGATTTTGTTTTTTTCATTTGGAAAGTTTAAATTACGAATTGATTTCATTTGAAACCATTTTCATTTAAAATTGGGTTCATTTAGAAAGTGATTCAATTTTGAGTGGATTTTATTTTTATTTTATTTTTTGATACATGGATTTCATTTGATTTTACTCTAAAAGCTTCTAATGATAATTTCTTTTTTCGGTAAACAATGATAATTTTATTATGAGGGAGGATATTCTTACTACCAAATTTTTCTACTACTAACTTATTACCTATCTAATCACCATTGAATCAAAGAGAGAGAATGTTAAAAAGTTTTTGAAAGAAGAGAAAATGTTGATTCAATAGTGATTAGACAGGTAGTGAGTTGGTACTAGAAAATTTTAGTAGTGAGAATATCTCTCCTCTTTTATTATTATACCTGTTTTAGTTAAGGCTGGAAAAATAAAATTACTGAAAGAAAATAATTTTCATTTAAGATATTTTAAACATAAAATTCATTTACTAATCAATTCAATTCCTAATTTTTAGGATGTGATCCAAATACGATAATTAACTTTTAAATCAAATCGAATCGATTCAAGAAGGAGGGGAAACAAGTTGAAGTAAAATCCCACCATATCGTTTTTCACGTGGAATGATGTTTTTTGTTTCGATATAAAAAACAAATTTGGAAACTGTATAATTAGATTGGACAATAACAACCACGTGTTTCCACTTTGCTTCCAAAAGGATAACCACTAAATGTAGAGTATATATAATTTTGGGAAATAAAAATATTATGTTGCACGAAATTTTATATATCATGCAATACAGAAAATTATTGTGGGGCCACTGGTTTCTGAAACAAAAATGAAAAAAAGAAGAAGAAAGGAGCAGCTCTATTTTGTATGGGTCACTAAGATAAAACTCTTGTAACATGATGGATACAAAACCCTATAATTTTACGGGGGAATTTTTCTCATTTTACTATAAACAAATAATTATTTCCTAATAAAACAAAAAAATTGGGGCCATTGCTTTTTAATAAAAAATTATTGACACACAACTCCATGTATGTGCATGAAGCACTTCTTCTCATATGTGGAAGGAGAAAATCATTACCCATAATTATATGGGAAAAACACTTTTCATGTTACATGAAAAGTGCTTTCTCGTGTTATAACTCTTCGATTTGTGTGTTAATTTTTTTTTAATAAATATAGGGTCCATCACTAGTTGAATCATAACATGAAAAAACAATTATCATACAGCATAAAAAAAAATCAAAATCCTAATTTCATTTGGAAGATAATACTTTAAAGTGAATTTATTTTTAAAATGAATAAGTAAAATATATATATCCTTCATTTAGTTTAAAATATATTTTGATCTTAATTCACTAAAACCCGATCTCCACTTGAAAAGTCAATTTCACTTTTAAAATTTATGTTGTTTATGTTTCAATTTCCTATCAACATTTTGCTTTACATGGAAACTCTGAAAATAAAATTTATCCAGTTAAGATACTAGGTCACTAGCAATGGGAGACCCAGAAAATAGTATTCATGTACGCACATTTACTGACGGGTGCCCCCAAAATTTTTTTTAAAAGAAAATTTTAAATGCATTGAAAAATAAAAAATATAAATAAGAAAAGAAAAGAAAACTTCGACTTAACATAATTATTTCCAACATTTTTTTTAATCAAGCTGTTTTGTTGTATGGCATCATAAAATATACAATACAACATATGACATTCCATTCCATCCTACCGTATTCCATTCATTTTCATGTACCCAAAAAAAAATCCAAACAAAGCCTAATTTTTATTTTTATTTTCGTTTACCAAGGTATCCTCCAGCCGACAGCCGAAAACTTATCCTTTCGAGGCGGGAGATCACATTAAGTGGGTAAGCCTTTCACAACATCATGTTTTATTACTATGGTTTTTAAAAAAAAACAAAAAAAAATTCAAATGCTCATGTCCGCACTTGCTGACAAAGGACACTAAACAGGTCCGCCACTGGTCACTGGTTCAACCAATAGATTACTGGTTGAATTGCATGACCCAGTTATTATATATATAAATTATATAAATTTATATTAAAAAAATTATAAGCATACTCAAATAGTTAAAAATATATATATAAATTCTAAATATTTTAATAAAAAATAATAAATTACACATTATTGTCTAATAAATGATCAAACAAACATATAATGCCTGTGATATTAGAATTTCAGTTTCAGTAAATGACATCTCTAATTATAAATCGAATTAAATTCTCTGCATAGTGCATAACTCAGATAATATTAGTATTGTAGGTACATAACCTACGAAAGTCAATAAACGAAAGATCACTCAAATATGTCAATTACGATTTTTATTTTTATTTTGGAATTTTTTTAAATAAACCGGGCCAGGTCATTGGTTTTCAACAAAATCGGTTGGGTCCAATGCATTACCAATCCGCTGCTTCACCCTGACCGGTTCACCGGTCCGGGTTTATTAACAATGCTCAAAACCTTTTGTCTGTTTGATCAATCGGGTATTTTCTATCGGGCTTCTTGCTAGTTTGGTATCCCTAGATAAGTACTATTTATAGTGTTGTGCAGGATGTTGAATGTAACGTCCGACTACTTACAGAATCAATTATTGTTCTTATAAATCAACATGAGACTTTTTAGTATACTTTGTACTTATTCACACACTTCCTAAGAAAAAATTTCAATAAATCACTCATCCTATAATTGCTCTAAGTCAAACATGCTTAACTTTGGAGTTCTTAAGTTTGGTGTTACCGAAAAGTATATTCATTTAAGTTATCCTCAATTATACAGTTCCATACCTGCACAGCCTTTGGACGTTCTTGTTCGGGTGTTGATTCGATTCATTCATGTACCCCTCCAGCTGGAAGCCTGCCAATGCCATGAGCCTTTTTAACTGTCACAACCCTCCCACCTTAGTGGGGTGGACTCCAGACACTGGGCTTTATCTAGGCTGGTGGTACAGCCCAACCCACGTGCCAAAGAAATATCTACTCTCTGTCCTCGTCAGTACCCGAGATGTTACATCGAACCTAATATTTCTTGAGGTAGGATATTCATACTACCATTTTTTTCTACTATCAATCCATTATCAATCTAATCACCGTTGGATCAAACTTTTCAGCAACTTTTTTTTCTCAAACAGTTTGATCCAACAGTGATTAGAGTGGTAGTGAATTGATAGTAGAAAAAAGTGATAGTATGAATATCATACCTCATATTTCTTTACCTTATAATAACAATCACATCCAATGATGGTTGCTTAGTTGAGGCATTGGAGCTGTGTAGATAGTAAAATGATCTCGATTCTATCCCCATTAATATCATCTTGGGGAGAGATTTAAAATCTTAATCCCTAACCTACCCCATACTCTAAATTAGTCTCAGAGCTAACTTAAGAATTGGTATAAAAAAATATATCAAACACTAAATCACATGAACTTATTAATTGTATTGTTTCTATTTTTATATTTGTTATATATTACTCAATGAACTTGAGGAGAATTATTTTGGCGCTTCGAGAGCACAAAAGTTCGGTGCTCCCCTACACATTTAAAATTTTGTTCCACTTATACCTGTTGTTTTTTTTTGTATATTTTCTCCTAAGTCCAAAGAATTTCGCCAAAATAATTCTCGAACTTGAGTTATGGAAGGCTGACTATTGGTATCCCAGATTTATGGATGAAAAATATTTAAAATTATAAAAGAGAATGTGTATAATTAACTTGAAAAAAATTAAAATTTCCAAAAAATATATATTATTCTTAATTTAATTTTAATTTTAAATTATTTCAAATGAGAAAATTTTGGAAGGAAAATTTGGCTGCAGATAATTATAGCCATTCTCATTTGTTCTTTAATATATTCTCTATTTTAAAGATGTTTATGTTTATTTTATAATTCTAACTACCAAGCATCATATGTTTTGTACGTTTATTTTTATATTTAAGTAAAATATAGAAATCAATTAAAAAAATTTAAAATTATAATACTTACCAAAAAAAAAATTATAATAGAGAATATGTATAATTAATTTGAAAAAATTTAAATTAAAATTTAAAACTAAATTAAGAATAACATATATAATTTTTTAAGAGAGAATAAATTAAAAGGTTTAATAACCACTTTATAAATTCTAATTCAATATATAAATGAAAAATTCGTAATTATCATATATATCACTCTATTTTTCTCTAATTCTTGTCCGTCTTTATATCTCATCCATAGATTTGGGATATCAATAAACAGCCTTTTATAAATTCAATGAATAAGCATTTAAAATGTGTTACATATAACTTAGGCAAAAACACTTTTCCTGTTCCAAAGTGTTTTCTCCTACCATTGTCTCTTCAATTTCTGTGCTTTGTCTTTGTTTATTTTTTTTATTTTTATTTTTTGTATAAAAAGAACGTGAATCCCACTAAAAACTTCTGTATGCAGGAAACTTATAACTAGAAATTATAAGCCCTATAACTAAAAAGTTGTTATACAGTAATACATTATACAACACATTTTATATTTGACATGTAATAAAGAGGAATGTTATATTTAAAAAAAAAAATTACAACGTTTTACAATCATATCTTAACACTTTTGATTTCTGTCAACCAACTGTTATTATTTTCGTAAATTAAACTCATTAATTAATTATTAATTCACAATAAATGATAACTATTGATTGGCAGAAATTAACGGTGTTAAAATATAGTTATAAGAGGTTGTAAAAAAAGATTGTTAATATAATCTTCCTCTATACTAAATATAAAAATATGATTACCAAAAAAAATTATATAAAAATAAGAGCATTATAATTAATAAGTTCCGTGTCTGTTGGTTGACGTTGTAAATTTTCACAGGTACCAAATCAGCAAAAAGCCCAATCAAAAATATCCAATTGGTCAAATAGCCAAGGTCCAAGACAACCCATCTATGTTTTTATTATATTTGTTGAATTTCGTATGTGTTAGACTTACCCTTAACTCGGTAACTCTGATTAAAAGGAATAAATTCTTTTTTTTTTTATACATAGGAAATTACTTCAAAATATTCTATCAAAAGGAAATTACTTCAAACCAATAAATCATTGATTTTAGGGTTTTATGTTTATTATGTTATAGGAAAAGTGATTGTGTACTGTCATAGAGATTCGTTTTGCGTGTCATATAATTTTTTTTTTGTTTTAAAATGTGTGGGCCCCACAAAAGGTTGTGTATGTAGGAAAGTTTGTTGTGTCATGTTAAAAGATAAAATGAAAACCCTTGATTTAAAATGATTTGACATCTCTAAATTTTATAAGTTAAGCGAATCACACATAACACTAATTATTCAACAAATATTGTGAAACCTGCCGAGTGGACTCAGAACCCGATGAACCGATCATCAGATTAATTCGAGTTAAGTATCAGACCGTTCATGCATCGTACCCACTCAAACCTGACACTGATCAAGTCATGCATTTTTATAAAATAAAAAAACCAAAAATGTTTCATATTGTCAAAAAAATGTAGAACTCATTTTTAAAAAAAAAAAATGATTTTATTTGCTAGTAATATATTCTTCTACAATGATCTCAAATTTCAGCTTCCAATACTGAAGCAATATGTGGAACAATAAATTAAGATAATGTAACATATGTCATTTCAATATAGATAAATTTGAAAAATATAAGTTTACAACATTTGGCATTTTGCATGTCATTCAGAGGTATGAGAGTGAATCCTCTCATGTGAAAAAAGTGATCATGTGGTCATGTTATTTGATCACAACCACTTATTTAAAAATTATACGTTTTTCTCGCTCTTATCTCATCATCAATGAGTGGTTATGATCAAATAACGACCACTTTTTCACATGAGATGGTCCACTCCCGAGAGGTATACTTATGGAGATTCTGAGTTGCAATTTAAATTGACATAGTGATATTTGTACTTATTTGTGCTTTATGAACTTATAAAAGTATGATTGAATCATTTTTGAGTTTATTTAGTGAACCTTGTTTAATTCATTTTAGATATAAAGAATATAATTAAATTTATATGTTTATATTTGTATATATTTTTATAAATTTATTTATATCCGGATCAACTGGTCTGACTCATGACCCATCATCGGTCTAACTAGCGACTCAATACCCCGACTAGGTTGATGCCTGGATCAGGTTTAATAACATAGGTTGAGATTAATGTTTCTTATATGGTATAAGATAATTCTCTTTTCTATACACACATAAAAATATATGAGATTCATATGAGGTCACATAAAGAGAAGAGAGAGAAAAAATGAGTTCCAAACACTTTTTTTTTTATAACACCAAACACTTGTTTATATGGGATAGGTTATTCTGCCTATTCTTATTCTGCCTACCTCTTTCATCACCGTTAGATTTTAATTTCATCCAACGATAGAGATTTATGGGATAGATAAACCTTTTTATCCCCTTCTTTCTCCTCACTGCCTCCTATGCTTTCTCCTCAAGACGTCACTTTGATTTGCAAAAATTTCTTCCTCTAACACGTTGACTTCAATTTGTTTTAAAAAGTTAAAAAGGTTGCCAAGCCATACCGGAATAAAAAAAAACGTGAACTTTAACATAAGATTAAAAAAAGTTAAAAAGGTTGCCAAGCCTTACTGGATTTGTTTTAAATCTGCAATATTTTTTTTTTTAAAACAAAATCTGCAATTTTCAAAGATGCAAAGCCGTGAGCTTTACACCGAAATGGTTTTGATAATGAAATGGTTTTGCGATTTTCCTACACCAAAGCACTTTATGCTCATCTATCCAATAACAATAGATGATAATTGGTAAATTCAATTTGCAGCAGGAATTAAATAATAATATCACAATGTCTTCTTATTTAATGATGTCAATCTTTTTGTGTACAGAAACCCTAAATTTGTTTCAGTATTATTATTATGATTATTTTTAGTCAAAGAGGAGAGAAAGGGGAGGAGAGAAAGGGGAGGAGAGAGAAAGGGTGAGGATAGTGAGAGTAAGGAGGGTGTAAAAGGGTTGATTTTATACCATAAATCTTCACCATTAGATGAGATTGTAATCTAATGGTGATGAAAGAGGTACGCACAGGTAGGTAAATTAAGAGTTGGAAGAATAACTTATCCCTATATATATATATATGGGAAAAACATTTCTCAAGCAGCTTAAGATAAGTTTATCTCCAGCTAGCCCCAAAATTACGTCATTTTGATTAATGAAGGGTGTTTATGTAATTCTAGGTGAATTAATGAAGGGTGTTATTGTAATTTTATATCATATACATTTTACTGAAACACCCTTCATTAATTTAACTAAGATTACATAAATACCCTTCATTAATCAAAACGACGTAGTTTTGGTGCAAGCTGGAGATAAACTTATATCAAGCTGCTTGAGAAATATTTACCCCTATATATATATATATATATATATGTAGCGTAAGATATTCTAACTAGCAAAAATTTTTACTACTAACTTACTACCCATCACATCACCTGTAACACCCCGTAGTACTCCGGTTGTTAACATACATGATATTTAACATTCACAGCGGAAGACTTTATTGAAAAGGAATAAAGAGTCTTATAAAAATACGAGTAAACCTTTTCCAAAACCTTTTATAAAAACATTTCTAGAAACGTTCACGTGAGATACTGCGAAAGTGTAAATCTAAATATACATCTACTAATTTATTCCATAAGCCAGTATTAGTGGCCATTGACCATCAAGATATAACATCAAGTGTCATTCTTGACAGAGTCTCACGGACAGCATAACGGCTATATTTCAGATAACTGGGAACATGATCCCACACATACAGATAACCTAATTGATATAATAATTTAAACAGATAGCTTGCAAGTCCACACGGACTGCAATCCCCTCAATGGGTCAATACAATTAATAAGGCTCTGTGCCCAAATTAACTGAATACATCGATCAAGTCTATATTAATTCAAAGTATAAAAGCATCAGTAAATAATCCATGGCTCTAAGAATACTATCACGAGCCTAAATAAATACATACAATAATCTCCATAAAATAATTAAGCATGTTAACAAGTCTACATGCCAACATCAAATCTAAACATAATATAAAATCATCAGCTGCATCATCAACTACTCCAATGCAGGGGCCTTTCCCCTAGAAGCATCACCACTACTCTGGGTACCTGAAATGATATCCCCAAACGGGGTGAGATAACAACATCTCAGTAAGCTCAAGGTTCATAGAGGATCCTCTAACCCCTGAGCCCACTTCCTGCATGACAAGTCAGATATAAAGCATATAATACAAGCATACATCATAAACATAGCATCATTCTATCATCCTTGTATAACCCCAGGGTCAAAGCCATAGACAATTACACATGTGTGACTTCCAGGGTCAAGCCATAGACAGTCAACACAACCTCAGTATGAAATAGCTCCCAGAGTCAAGTCATAAGCAGCCTACATACCATGATCACTGGCCAGGATCCTCATAACATATATCATCAGTGCATCATCATAACATCAAGATCATATAACATCTATATGAATGTGAATGAATGCACATATACATCATATCATATACTCTTATACAATACAATCATAATGTCCACCATCATGGTGGGGCCACAAGAGAGAGGAGTCAACTAGAACTAGGAGCTTACCTTAGGGAGCTTAGCACAAGCCCACACTCCAATATAATACGTATGCTCCAACAAAATCATCAAGTGCACGGTTCTCTAGGCACACCTAGAGTAGGAACCATTCACATCATTAATTAATAATAATTAATCAAGTCATATCAACGACTTAATCATTTAATGATTCCACTTTTCATACTCATATGTCAATATTATGCCCATTACAAGTCTAGACCAATTATTACTTAATACATATTTTAGTACATTATTACAAGTCACTTTAATCTTCAATTACTTACATAGCTTAGAATCACATGCAAGACTCACTTAGATTATTTTCAACTCATCCAAGCCATATTTATGATTATTATAAGTTAATAAGGCTTCTTCTAAGCCCACTTAGCTTAAATATCACTTTTACGGTTTTCCTAAAACTGTACATGCTTCTGTTTTCTAGTTACTGAGAGAAACTCACTTGTTATAAAATTCTCATCTTTTAGTATGTTAATCTAGAGAGAGAATGTTAAAAAAATTTGAAGAAAGAGAAAATGTTAATCTAATGGTGATTAGATAGGTAGTAAATTGGTAGTGGAAAATTTTGATAATGAGAATATCCCTCCTCGTGTATATATATATATATATATATGGGGAAAATATTTATCCTTTTAAATGACATAACTTATGTCATTTCACTCTCACAAAGAGGTGAGACTCATACCTTTATATTTTTTTGTCCACTCTCTCTCTTCTACTTTATCTATCTCTTTCTTTCACTTAAAATGATACAACTTTACATCCTCTAAAAATGATACACACTTTTCCATATATATATATATATATATATATATATATATATATATATATATATATATATAGAGTCAGGATCATTTTACACCAGTGTAAATTACACCCTCAATCTTGACCATTGATCCCACTTATATCTAATGGCTCTAATTTTTTAGTAATGTGAGCCATTAAATACAAGTGAATCAATGATCAAGATTGAGTGTAATATATATATATATATATATAGGGTTTAGCGGATGTAAAGTGACTGCACCTAAGGATTGGTGCAGTCATATAAAACTACGTCGTTTTATAATGTAAAAACATTAAATATGGGGAATAATAACCATACAAAGGTGGAAATAAATATAAAACATTAAATATGGGGAATCATAACCATACAAAGTTGGAAATAAATATAATATTTTTATTTTCTACAATTAATTTTAAATGCGAACTTCCTTTATCCCACCCAAAACGACGTAGTTTTTAGGTGACTGCACCAATGCTTATATACAGTCACATTACAAATCATTTTGCCATATATATATATATATATATATATATATATATATATATATATGGGATAGGATCAACTTATACCGGTGTAAGAATAATAAATCTTACATCAAATCTTAACCGTTGATTTTCGTGCATCTAACGGTTGAGATTTATTGTGAATTAAAAATTAATTAACGAGTGAGACATAATAAATCATAATCGTTAGATGCACTAAATCAATGGTAAATATTTGGTGTAAGACTTATTAGTCTTACACCGGTGTAAGATGATCTTGTCCCTAAATATATATATGTATATAGAGGCAGGATATTCTTACATTGGTCTAAGAGTTAGAAGTCTTACACTGAATCTTGACGATTGATCCACTTGTATCCAATGGCTCACATTACTAAAAAATTTGAGCCTTAGATATAAGTAATTTTAACGGATAAGATTAAGAGTGTAACTTACACTGTTGTAAAATGATCCTCACCCATATATTAATCTTGTCCGCTGATTCCACTCATATCCAAGGGCTCAAATTTTTTAGTAATGTGAGCCATTGGATACAAGTGGATCAATGGTCAAGATTGAGTGTAAGACTTCTAACTCTTATACCGGTGTAAGAATATCCCGCCGTATATTTATACATTCCATGAAATACTCAACCTTCCGTGTTTTGTAGCTGCGACTTCACAGAAATGGTTCTATCGCTTCTTTGTTAAGATATCGTTATAAATAACGCGGTTTATTTTGCATTAGAATTAGAAATGTCATTATCATTTGCCGCATCTTCTTGCATATTTACAATTTTAGCCCCTCACATCCCCATTTATAATTATTATTGTTCACTTTCCAATATAATGTTTTCTCCTATCTTTGCCTCGTACTAACAGATACGTTTTCCAGGAAAGTTCGAAATTTTCCTGGAAATTTTTTTTATTCAACTAAACCCAGTTTTCCTTCCCCTAATACCAGAAAACCCACTTCAGAATTCCTGCAAAATCTATAATAAATAAATCCCCCCCTCCAAAAAAAATAAAAATCCAATTTTGCTTCTGAATTTGTGTATATCCGATGGGGCAAGGGCAATCCAAAGGCGAGTTGCTCTACCAGCAAGTCAGTTATGGGAACTGCGAAGGAATCAAAGCCCTTCACAGAGAGGGTGCAGGCCTAGAGGTAAAGGAACTGTGACAAATTTTGCAGAAAAAATGTGAATTTTTTTCTTATTATAATTATTATTGTGGTAGTGGTTAAGGAGATGACGATTCTGGGTTTCGATCCTTTGGATTTTGTTGTTGATTGTGATGATTTTGTTGATCTTTGATGCAGTGGATGGACAAAGAAGGAAAGACAGCCTTGATTGTTGCTTGCATGAATCCTGAGCTTTATAATGTTGCGAAAACTTTGATACAACTTGGAGCCAATGTCAATGCATACCGTCCTGGTATTGGTCTCCTTTTGGTTTGTTATGGTTTCTGATTTGATTAATTTGTGTATTGGGTAATGATGCTGATTGCTATGATTGGAATTGAATGATTTTAATTTCTAAAAGAAACAAGAATGTTGTGGGTAATTGGCATTGGGAAAAATTAGTACTTAATAGTAAAAGTAGCAATCAAAATTATCTGATAATGAAGTAAGATAATTCTATCTGGGAGCATGAGTTGCCTAGTTCTAGACGTTTACTGAGCCTGTAGATTCCTAGTTGAGATGGTTGCTTGTGTCTGCTGATATCCTTAATTTTTCTGAACATGAATTGTAGTGGATATTGAAAAATGAGCTTGATTTATTTTTCCATTTGCTTCATCTATTGGTTTCAACTTTCAACTATTGTTTAGGTCGTCATGCCGGGACTCCATTACATCATGCAGCTAAAAGGGGCCTTGAAAGTATGGTTAAGTTACTTCTTTTGCATGGAGGTATGATCAAGTGTCTATATAACAGCATAAATGTGACTATTTCCATTCATTTGAATCTTAGAAACTCCAATGAATGTTATTTATATGGGATTTACTGTCAACTCTTCAGCCAATCCTCTTATCTTGAATGATGATTGTCAAACTGCTCTTGAAGTTGCCAGGGCCAAAGGGCACAGCAATGTTGTTCGTGCACTTGAGGTACATTTAAACATTTGTAATGTAATTTCCTTGTGTTGCTATATAAGTTGAATGAACTGAAACGTTTTCTCTTTCTTCTCTTTATCATGATACCTGAACCATCTATGTTCAAATAATGATTATTGTTTTGAAGAGTCATCTATGCTTGTTCTCTGGTTGGCTGCGGGAGTTTCATGGACCTGGGTTTCTAGAAGTTGTAGCTCCTCAATTGGTATCAAGAAAAGTGTGAGTATCATGTGACATATTGTTGAAGCATCTCAGTTCACTTCTGGATTTTCTATTTTGTGACTAGTTGTTCTAGATTTATTGCTACATGGTTGGGCTTGCACTCACACAACTTGCAAATTAGTGTTTTTTTTTGGGGGGGAGAAACTTTTAATATAAAATCTATGATTATGCATTATGCTCATTATTGATTAATTTTCTTTGCAGTTGGGCGGTTGTTTTACCAGTTGGTTCCAATGCCAGACCTTTCAAGTTGGAGCTTGCCATATATTCTACTTCGCAGGTATTCCTTAGTCAATTAATTATTCTTCCACAAATTCACACACACAAAGAAAATAGTAAATTTGTGTTTCATTAAAAGGAAATAGCTGGCAAACCTAGAACATTGGTAAAGTTGTTCCTTGGTGACTAAAAGGTCATGCATTCAAATTCAGGAAACAGTCTTTTTGCAAAAATGTAAGGGTAAGGCTAAGTATAAGGATTTCCATCAGCTCTACCCTCGCAAGATGGGGTTTAATGGGGAGTGATTTTTATTTGAACTGCTACCTCATTTTAACTTACTAGAATGTGGACAAAACATTAAACTATAATAGGGATATTGAAATACTTGAAATTACTAGTATCTGTTTGCACTTAAGATGAAGACATAAAATTTGAGTTGGTGCTTTTCTTTTGCTGGATATTCTTGCACAATCATAATCTATATTTAAATGTCTTTTTTAAAGCATATGATTAAATGAACAGGATGCACATCCACGTACAATTATTGCTCTGTGGAAGGCCAATTTAGAAGAACCAAAGTTTCACCAATCCGATGTGTCAGTGTCAATTGTTGATATTGCTACCAGTAATCTCCTATACTAAATTCTCGTTCTTTATCTGTCTGTCATCATTTTACTGTTTTGTTCACCCATCCCTTATCACAATCACTTTTTGGTATTTATATTTGTTTTTAATATCAATAGAAGGTGGTAGATATACGTGTATGTATTTAAGAGAAAAACTAGTGGAGATAAGAGTGGAGAAAAATGATGAATCAGAAAATTCTATATCAATGCTTCAACCAAGCATTGTAATGATTACAGAATATTTTCCCTAATTACAGAAATCTAACTATGACAAAGCAAATGCAACAGTGACTAAAAGGAAATACAAAAAAATACTAAAGATAGCAACCCAGCTCCTTCTACACAAACATAACCCAATTCCTGTAAAGTTCCCTAATACTCCCAATATTCCGTACTTCTTCGATACCCCTCCTTTCTACCTTCCTTCCCAGTAACCCCAAAATCATGCTCACCATTCAAAGCCTGCCAGCTGTCCCCCTCTCCAACCACTTCCTTGTCTTTCTCCTTAACCACTCCCATTTTGTTATTATGTTTATCAACAAACTTTAAATGCCCGTCAAAAGATACGGGAAGTTTAGAGAAAAAGTATTGGGTTTGGGGTGTTGGAATTTAGAAACCTCAATTTATATTATTTTTATTTATATATACCTTTTTTTAACCATATAATTTTTATTTATTTTTTAACAAATATTTGAACTGTACACTGCTTTTTTAAAAAAAATTGTGACATTAAGTGAAGATTGAAAACTACCTTGTTTTTCTCCATGAGCCAGAAATATAATGGTCCTTCAATATGTATTGTGGACTTTTGCGCTGTACTTACAAGTTACACCATCCCCCCAGCCTGTGATTTACTCAAGGTTTCAAACTCTAGAGTTTGGGTAAACTCATGGAGTCTGGTGAACTTGAATTGTAAACTTGTAAAAGTTTACATACTTCAAAAATTCATTTAGAAAATATGTCTTAGTACCCAAACATAATTTAATGGCATATCTGTAATACTATTCAACACAACCAAGCAAATAAAAGTAACAAAATAAAAAACACATCTTAATACTAGACCCAACTGTTATATTATACTAATGCAGTGACTTTCAGTATTTTGTAGTTTTGTAGTTACATTAAACCCATTTGATGAGGGTGTGGATGAAGCAATACTTGTACGTAGCCTTACATTTGCATAGAGGCTATGTTACAACTCCTCCTATAATAAAGACTTACCATAGGAAGGGTAACAGGGGATTAGCACCTCCTAGTGGTGCAATACATGCCAGCGGTGCAGCAAAGGGATTTACAGGTGCAACACATGGGAATACTTCTCCTACAACTGCTAGTGCAACAAACTTGATGGAAGAATCAGGAGACAGTTAGTGAATGGGAATAAAGGGAAAGAAAGTGGTTATGAGTGGTATCATTTTGGGCAATCAGTCTTTGGCCCTTTTCCAGGAGAGAATCAGGGGCTCTCTATTTCCCCTGAACCTTTATGTTTCTTCTTCCTATTTTCTTTGTTTTCCAGTAGGAGGTTAGAGAGTAAAACGATACTACTTTGCTGTTAGTATTGTTATTCTCTTGTAATTGACATTGTTGGCTGAGATACCTCTAAATACAAGTTCCCTTGTTTGTTTTCATTGTCCACAATTCTGTTTGATTCTTTACAATTGGTATCAAAGCACTCTTTCTTGGGAGCGGTGAATGGTTGTTACAAGAATGATGGAGGCTCGAATTGAGGCTTTGGAGGGGAGAACGGTAAGAACGGAGGAGGGAATTCAACGAGTAGAGGTTGGGTTAGCCGATTTATTAAGAGAAATGCAAAATATGAACCTTAATCGGGAAGACCGTCGTTCCAGAAGTCGCGAAAGACGAGGACGAGGGGGAAGAAGGAGTAGGGGAACGTCGGAGCTCTCTGATGACGAAGGAGGAAGGAATTTCGTCGGCGATAACATGAGGAGGCGTCTGGAATTACCTTTTTTCTCTGGTGTGGGAGCTTACGACTGGTTAACTCGAGTGGAGAGGTATTTCGAGTTAAATCCCATGTCCGAGAGGGAGAAGCTGAGGGCGGTGATGATTGTGCTTGAAGGAGAGGTCTTACACTGGTACCATTGGTGGGAGCGGAGCGTCACCACTACTTCTTGGGGATTATTTCGTGCTGAAGTATTAAGCCGATTTCAACCAGATCTGGAGGGTAACCCATTACACGAGTTGTTGAGCCTGCGTCAGGTAGGGAGTGTTCAAGATTTCAGGAGAGATTTCGAGAAGATAAGTGGCAGCTTGGAGTTTGTAGACGATGAGGTCCTCCGCGGTATCTGGCTAAACGGCTTAACCACTTGTATCAGAGAGGAGCTTTTGCTACAACCTCTGGACAGCTTGCCGTTGATGATGAAGAAGGCTCAACGTGTTGAGAGAAGGAACTGGGCTTGGGTGGCTGAGGGAATTGGGGGAGTTGGGCCTGGGCGAAATTTTGGGCCCACGAAAGCCAGCCCAAACTCAGCAGCCCGTTCCAACTTAAGCCAGGGCACTTTCGGAATTTCGGGTCAGAAAGGGGGTCAGACTTCATCTACTATGATGAATCCGCCTCCAGATTTTTCCAAATCCCACACGAACCCTAACATCTCTTACCAGCATCCACGCGGAGAGGAGAGTCAGGCCAGCACGAACAACCGGTCCGGTGGTCGTCGGTTGCCTCAAGCGGAATGGCAGGAACGCTCTCGTAAGGGGTTGTGCTTCCATTGTGACGAAAGGTGGAACCCTGGCCATCGTTGCAAGTCGAAGCATTTGAATCTGTTGGTGGTCGTCGACGGGGATGAGGTCGTTGAAGTTCCGGTCGGTGACGGTTCGAATACGGAGGCTGAGGATGTGGGGAAGGAAACTCAAGCTGAAACGCTTCAGTTGTCATCTCACAGCTTGTTAGGGCTGGCTTCGAGCAGATTCATGCGGCTATGGGGGGAAATCGAGGGCCATAAGGTGATAGTCCTGATCGATAATGGAGCCACACACAATTTCATTAAGGAGGAGACAGCTCGTAAGCTTGGGTTGGAGGCTACGAAGACTATGGAGTATAAAGTTGAGATCGGTAACGGTGATCGTCTGAGTTGTGATGGGTTATGTCAGGGGGTAAGGATCAGCTTTCAGGGAATAGAAATTGTTCAAGATTTATTTTTATTCAAACTTGGAGGGGTGGATGTGGTGTTAGGCATGGAGTGGTTACAGGGTTTGGGGACCATTAAGGCGAATTTTCGAGAGCTGACTTTGAGGTTTTATCAAGGGAAAAAGAAGGTATTTATTCAAGCCGAACCCGAACTCTCTTGTGCGGAGGCTTCCTTTAAGGCCATCACGAAAGCCATTCAGAATGATGGGCAAGGGTTTTTGGTTCATCCCAAGTGGGAGTCCTTCACGGTCCCATTCGATCAGTTGGAGTGGGATGAGTTAAAGCAGCTGTTGAGGGAATATGACGATGTTTTTGCTGTTCCGACGGGTCTCCCTCCCAAACGCAGCAGAGACCACGCTATTCTCCTCAAGCCAGGAAGTGAAGTCCCCAACATTCGTCCTTACAGGTACCCTTTTTATCAGAAAGATGAAATTGAGAAAAACGTTAATGAATTGTTGAATTCTGGTATGATTAGGCCAAGTGTGAGCCCTTATTCAAGTCCAGCTATCTTGGTTAAGAAAAAGGACAACAGCTGGCGTGTGTGTGTTGATTACCGGAAATTAAATCAAATGACAGTGCCAGACAAATTTCCAATGCCGGTAATAGATGAATTAATCGATGAAATTGGGGCTGCCTGTATTTTTTCCAAGCTTGACTTAAAATCTGGGTTCAATCAGATCCGAATGAAGGTGGAAGACATTGAAAAAACGGCTTTTCGGACTCACGAGGGTCATTACGAATACCTCGTAATGCCTTTTGGTCTCACAAACGCCCCTTCTACTTTCCAAGCCTTGATGAACGAAGTCCTCAAACCGTTTCTTCGCAAGTTTGTTTTGGTATTCTTTGACGACATATTGGTATATAGTATGTCCGAGGAGGCACACATTCAGCATTTGAAGGCTGTCTTAGAGGAGTTGAGACAACAACAACTTTTTGCAAATAGAAAAAAATGTACATTTGGGCAGTCTCAGATTGAGTACCTTGGTCATATTATCAGTTCGAAGGGGGTTGCAGCTGACCCATCCAAGACTATGGCTATGCAGAGATGGCCCGTTCCTAAGGATATTAAAGGATTAAGGGGGTTCCTAGGATTGACCGGTTATTATAGGAAATTCGTACAAGGGTATGGAATTATGGCCAAGCCGTTGACTGACCTCTTAAAGAAAAATGCTTTTCATTGGAATGATGGTGCTCAATCAGCCTTTGAGAAACTCAAGCTGGTCATGTGTGATTTGCCTACACTTGCCTTACCTGATTTTAACAAGCTGTTCACAGTGGTTACGGATGCTTCAAGTAAGGGCATAGGGGCTGCCCTCATGCAGGAGGGAAGGCCTTTGGCTTTCATTAGTCAAGGTTTTTCCCAAAAAGCACAAGGAAAATCGGTATATGAGAAGGAGCTCATGGCTTTGGTTTTTGCTGTCCAAAAGTGGCGTTATTACCTATTGGGAAGACATTTTGTGATTAAAACTGATCAGAAAAGTCTCAAATATTTGATGGACCAGCGGGTATTAGGGGAAAATCAACAAAAATGGACCTCTAAGCTTCTTGGTTTTGATTTTGAGGTTCACTATCATCCGGGAAAAGAGAATGTGGTCGCGGACGCTCTTTCGCGGAGAGGGGAATTTAATTCTTTATCTGCAGTACATTTGCCTTTGGTTGACCAGATTGCAAAGGAACAAGGGGAGGATCCCAATCTTCGCCAAATGATGTTGGAGTTGGTTCAAGACCCTTCCTCTCACCCGGGTTTCCTCTTGGTAGGAGGAAAATTAACTTTTCATGACAGATTGGTGCTCCCTAAAACTTCTGATCTCATTGCTCTCCTGCTCAAGGAATTCCATGATTCCCCAATTGGGGGACATTCAGGATTTTTTCGCACTTTTAAGCGAATCTCCAATCTGGTCTATTGGGAAGGTATGAAGAAAAGTATCCAAGAGTATGTCGCTCGGTGCGCGGTTTGTCAGCAGTGTAAGGCTTCTAATTTGTCCCCTGCGGGTCTTTTGCAGCCACTTCCTATCCCAAGTCAGGTATGGTCCGATATCTCACTTGATTTTGTTGGAGGTTTGCCCAAAGCCTGTGGGGTGGACACGGTTCTTGTGGTGGTGGACAGATTTACTAAATATGCTCATTTCATTCCTCTCTGTCACCCTTATTCGGCCCAGGATGTTGCTCTCTTGTTCATAAAGAATATTGTTAAATTGCATGGTTTTCCTTTGTCCATGATTTCTGATAGGGACCGCGTGTTCCTTAGTCATTTCTGGTCTGAATTATTTAAGCAGGCTGGCACCTCTCTTCAGTACAGTACTGCTTATCATCCCCAGTCTAACGGGCAAACGGAAATTGTCAACAAATGCTTAGAGACTTATCTTCGGTGTTTTTGCCATCCCCGTCCTAAGCAATGGCCCAATTGGTTACATTGGGCCGAATATTGGTATAATACTACCTATAAATCCTCTACTGGGATTTCTCCTTTTAAGGCTCTTTACGGGTCAGATCCTCCTTCACTGTTTCGGGTTGGCCATGCTGTCCAAGTAGCTGAGGTGGACAGAATGTTACAGGAGAGAGACAACATTCTAGGGGATTTACAGCATCATTTAACAATGGCACAAAACCGTATGAAGGTACAGGCCGACAAGCACCGTAGAGATGTTCATTTGGAGGTTAATGATATGGTTTATCTTCGGATCCAGCCATATAGATTGAAAACTTTGGCTCGGAGGGTTAATGAAAAACTTAGCCCCCGTTTTTATGGTCCTTACCGTGTACTGGCAAAGGTTGGTGAATCAGCTTATAGGTTAGATCTACCACCTTCTTGCCTTATACATCCTGTTTTCCATATCTCTCTTCTCAAAAAGGCTATTCCTTCCTTTGAGTTACCCAAGGTACAGCCTTTGCCTCCCATGCTTTCAGCTGAATGGGAGTTAGTGGTTGAACCAGCCGAGGTGTTACAATGGAGGCGTACGGCAAAGGGGGCTGTTGAGGTTTTGGTTCATTGGCAACATCTTCCTCCATTTGAAGATTCTTGGGAGGATTCTTATATGTTGAACCGTCAATTCCCTGGGTTTAACCTTGAGGACAAGGTTGCTAAATTAGGGGGAAGTATTGTTACAACTCCTCCTATAATAAAGACTTACCATAGGAAGGGTAACAGGGGATTAGCACCTCCTAGTGGTGCAATACATGCCAGCGGTGCAGCAAAGGAGTTTACAGGTGCAACACATGGGAATACTTCTCCTACAACTGCTAGTGCAAGCTAGTGCAACAAACTTGATGGAAGAATACAGGAGACGGTTAGTGAATGGGAATAAAGGGAAAGAAAGTGGTTATGAGTGGGATCTTTTTGGGCAATCAGTCTTTGGCCCTTTTCCAGGAGAGAATCAGGGGCTCTCTATTTCCCCTGAACCATTATGTTTCTTCTTCCTATTTTCTTTGTTGATCAGTAGGAGGTTAGAGAGTAAAACGATACTACTTTGTTGTTAGTATTGTAATTCTCTTGTAATTGACATTGTTGGCTGAGATTTTCTCTAAATACAAGTTTCCTTGTTTGTTTTCATTGTCCACAATTCTGCTCGATTCTTTACACCTACCTATGCATCAACAGTCAAAATTGATAACCAACTGATTAACAGAGATTAAAAGGTAATTGGATTTTTTCCAACCAGAAAATGTGAAACATAAGTTTTGAAAAGCCATATAGGTATAACAAAGACACGACAATGCCTATGGCACCACTCATCCTCATCATTATTTAAACTTCATACGAGACTCATGAAATACAAGACATTAAATGTATTGGAGGACTTACCGTACAGGTTAAAAATTTCTAACATACATTAAATTCTTCACAATGAAGTTTGAATTAGAGTATAAGATTACCTTGATTGTATACGTGCCATTTGTAGATGCTGTACTTGTAGCCTCCATATTCTGTTTTAATGAGCCATTTTCTTTATTCAATCTAACAATCTGATCCTGTGAAGTTAAAATGGTTGGATAGTTAAACTTAACAAAGCCCAGTAATGAAAAAACTTGAATCAATACGTTGGACAAATTATTAATTGACTGTTTATGAAATATTCACCTGAAATAGATCACATAAGGAAATATATTCTTATAATATATTCAAGAAAATGAAAAAATATTTTGTTTGGACAGAAGGGAGAATGGGTAAGAGCATTAGAAAAAGGCATCAAATTCTGAATATATAGATATATTTATTCTTCAAATTACACATTACAGCTGAGTTCACCTTATTTTAAACAAACACACTATAAGGTCCAAATCGGGGATTACCACTAGTTGTGTAGTTTATAAATGTACCTTGGATCTATCTTACAATGTGATGGGACAAAAGATTGATGGGGATGTCACGCATAGGATTCAAGTTGGGTAGACAGAATTCACAAATTTTCAATTGTAATTTGTGGACAAAAAATCCCTATAAAAACTCAAAGAAAATTTAGTGATAGATATAACACCATCAATGCTCTGTGGCAGTGATGTTGATCAGTGAACTGTTAATAAGAGCAAAAAAATAGTGTAGTGGAGATGAGAATAAGGTGGACAAGTGGACACACAAGATTTAGGAAATAGGAATGACATTATCCGAGAGAAAGTTGGAGTAGCACCTTCTGAGGAGAAGATGATGGAAATTTTCCTGAGGTGTGTGTGATCACGTGATAGGAACACCAATAGTGTATCAAGTGAGAAAAGTGGATCAAATGGAAGATAATCTGATGAAATGTAGAGGAACACCAAAGAAAACATTTGGAGAAACCGTTAAAAAAGATCTATAATGGTCGTCCTAAAACTTTGGTTGGTAATAGAGCCAAGTGACATCAATTGATGCATTTAGCAAACCCAACTAGTGGAATAAGGATTGATTTTTGTTGTTTAGAAAAAATGTAAGGTCCATAAAGATTTCAAAAGCAAAAGCTACATAGAACCAACCGTAGTTCTTTAAGGAAGTAAGAGAAAAATCCGAGCTATATGTAATAAGATCATTCACTATACAAAAGGGACAAGTTAATGTATTGAACATGAAGTAGCTCCAACATAAGAAACGATAGAAGAAATTTTGATATATTTCAGGTACATATATGTAGAAAAGTAATAACCAGCCATACCTCTTTTTCTTTTAATAAAGCTGCATAATTGACTGATAGTGCTTTAATTTCTCCCTCAGATGCTTGAAGTCTCTTGATTTCTGCTTTATATTGTTCTATCTACAAGAAATACAACAAAATTAAAATTGACGTCTTTAAACAACCTACATAGTATATTCAACTAGTGGATTCAAGGGGGAAATATAAGGCATAACCACTGAATACATTACAATTTCATGCATTAGGTAAAAAAATAATTTCTCTAAATACAGACAAGCATGTGCTAATTTTTATGTGAAAGAAATAGAATGTTAAGGAGAAATTAAAAAGTAAATTTTTACTTCCAGGATGTTGGTATAAGGAAAACTATTTTTCTGGGTAAAGATATAAATTTAAGGCAAAACAGGGGAGAACATGTACTCCTTTGAAAGTACAGAAAACCCAGAGGCTATATGTATTATATAATATACTAGTCAGATTCATAGGATCCTATATACTATGTATCCAGAGCCACTCACCACACTACATTGACATTGGAAGCAAAACCATACCATGCTTATAATGAACAAAACCAGCTTAATACAACTTAGGATAACAGACAACAAAAAATGTCGCCAACATATACATAAATAAAGGGATTAACGTTTCTCCTGCAAACCCAAGATGACGTCGTTCTGAGATTTTTAAAAAAATGCAGATATTTTAGTTAAATACATGATATAAAAATAAAGTGAAATTACTAAAATACCCTTATTTTTATTACTAAACTCCAAAACGACGGTTGCTGAAAATAACTTTGGCTCCTAATGCACGAGAAACACTTCCCCATAAATAAAAACTAAGCAAAAGTTAACTATCATTACCAGTAGACATGAAATCATATAAATAGGAACAGAGACAGAACCACGTGGTGTATAAATTAATGGTTGTTACTACAGATTCAAATTCAAGTTGAGCCGTATACATGGCAACATATAGAAATGTTAGTTGCACATACAGAATTTCTCACATAATTCCATGCATGCTGAGATGGAGAAATCTTGTTGGTGAGACTAGTGAAACACGAAGCCAACAAAATTTCTCTACCTCAGCATATGTGAGAAATATGAGGAATTTTGCATGTGAAACTAACATTAATGGAGCAAACTGTTTTAATATGGAGTTGTTTCTAATTTTAAAATAACTACAAGATATCACACATAGGGTTCACTAACACCAATCATAAATTAAACCCAATAATTTGTTACTCTGCTTCCAATCTCTATTCAAATCTGAAACCTCTTCGATCCAATACTTACAGAACTTTCCTGAACTCACTAACCATTCATAGTTACACATAATCATTTATTAAGCATTCATAATCATAATCCACGCCACTTTCCATTATCGGAAAATTAAATTAAAAAATAAACGAACATCACCACAACCTTGTCGCGAATTTCAGGAAAACATACCTCAGAAGCATAGGGAGGATCTGTTATTCCGTTCGCCGCCGGCGAACTATGAACCGATTGGGAATGCGCAAAGCTGTGAGAGTTCCGGCGATCGGAGACGCCGGAGTTGTCGCCGTCGGCACGGCTTCGGTAAAACGGTAGAACGACGTCGTTTTCGGTGTCGTCGTCGTCGGCGTAGTGAACATCGAGGGCGATCTTGTTCAAGTTCTCCTTCAAATTGGCAATGGTGCCCCACATGATTCAAATCAATCACCAAATATGAGTAAAATGAAGATATTTGAATTGTTATAGTTGTTGTTGTTGTTGTTGTTGTTGAATCATTGATTCGGTGAAGCTGCACCCACTGCAATTTCTGCTAGATCTCACCTTCGAATCTATCTCTGCGTTTTCCTTGCACTGCTATTTTTCAAAAATAATAATAATAATAATAATAAAGGAAAAATTATTTGTCCTTTATTATTTTTAAAAAAGTTTTTGCTTTAAATGACAAATGATATAATTTTGTGATATTGATGTATAATTAATTGTTTTATTTCTCTTTCTTTTAATTTTATAAAAACAAAATTACTAAATATATATTAAGATAACACATTATATCATTTAAAATCACAAATAATTTTATCGATTATTAATTAAGAATTTACATTTAAGCCACGTTGTGTTATACGTGCAGTATTGTTAACTGTGGCGAAAAATAACTTTGACACGCAACTTTTTTTCCGGTGGCAGTGTCCGTGGCCTACACACCGACATGAACACGGTGCTAAAAATAAAATAAAATTGACGAGTCTTGCGTTTTAAGAAATTAAGATCATGAAATAAATAAAGTACTATCCATTCCAAGAGACTGGATCAAATGTATGCCCAATATGGGAGTCCATAACAACTCCAAAGTTTTGAACACCATTCTCAACTTTTTATCGTACAATTGCATAATTTTATTTCATGATCTGTGTGTTGATTTCTCCCGTAAAATAACAAGGTCATGCATGTGCTAGTCAATAAAATATAATTTTAATTATCTTACTAGCTAATTTTAAAATATGTGTCAAACAAAATAAAGAAAGACACCCTATAGAGTAGAGAGCTTATTAAAAGCAGTAACAATTTTTTTTTTTTTTTTTTTGTGAAAAAAAGCAGTAACAATTTACCCAACTTTGTTAACTCGTCTATGTGGAGGTGAGAGCCTGAGAGGTCAATGTACTAGGCATAAATTTTTTATCAGTGTCGTCATTAACTTGCTTTCAAAATGGAAAAAATTATTTGGAGAAATAAATGGAGATGCGGGGTATCGATCCCCGTACCTCTCGCATGCTAAGCGAGCGCTCTACCATCTGAGCTACATCCCCTTTATTCTCCATTTCAAATTTAATTTATTTATATTTTATTAAATTTTCCCGAGTCACGTCTACAACAAAGAGCCCCCAAAACACCAACATAAAAAACACTAAATTAAACCCAAGAGTGTGAGCGGTATCTTGCGATCTATGAAGCACCGACGTGTCGTGTCCGACACTCCAACACACGTTATAGAAATTCAAAAAAAAGCTCAAAGGTTACATTGCGTTGAGTTTTTAGTTCTAACTATTAGATTCGTTGGATTACGATTATTATTTTATTGAGTTTAATATAAATATTTGGGATATCTTATATTTTTTTGCAAAATTTATGAATATTATAAGTTTAGATTCATTTTTTTATTAAATTATTGAATATTAAATATAATATACACCACATAAATTAAAATATTATTTAATATCAAAACATGTTCTGACGTGTTGAAATCTAATATTTTTTAGAATTAACGTATCGAAGTGTCGTGTCGTGTCACGTGTCCCGTGTCAGTATCGGTGCTACATAGTTTGCAATAATACCAATAGGAAAAATAGGAGATGATACGGCATTCTAACATATTAATTTTATAAAATTAAATTTTGACATATTATGACACATTTTCATATTAAATAATATTTTTAATTTATATAGTATATATTATATTTAATATTCAACAATTTAATAAAAAAATGAAACTAAATGTATAATATCCATTAAATTTGTATAGAAAGATAAGATATTTCAAATATTTATATTAAATTCAATAAAATAATAATATTAATCCAACGAATTTAATTGTTGGAATTATAAATGTAACTCAATGCAACATTTGAATCATTTTTTAAGTTTATGTAATGCGTGTTGGAGTGTCGGAATATCAAAAAGTGTCAAAAATGATACATCAAATTTGTTGAAGTATGGATGCATGATGCATCATAACTGACCAAATCATGTAGGCACGTTCTTAAGTTTGTGTTCCGGTCCTTTTAACAATATGATTGTGTGACTAATTTGATGCTAGAAATTGTTATTAAAACATTATTTTAAGAGGAGTATTATATTTACAAACTTTTGGTTTATAAACTTTTACAACCAAATCTTAATAGCGATTTTCATCAATGAAAATTATAATTTATTAGAATTAATAATTAATTAATAAATATAACCTAATAAATTTATAATCGTCAAACTCGAAATCAAAGATTAAAATTTAATTGTAAAAATTTGCAAGCGAAATTTTTTGTAAATATAACCTTGATTTTATTTTAATGTATATATTATCAAAAAAGATCAAATTAATAACACTTTATCTTTAGTCCGGGAAAAAAGTTTTATCACAATAAATCATATTGCTATTGAATACTTTTTACAACAGTGTCATTAACATATATAAAAAATAGATTTATTTTAGTGGCGAAGGATTTGTATAGGTTATATTAGATTATATATTCAATTTTCACTAGTATTAAAAAAAAAAAATCTGTTACAAAACCTACTAGTAATGGATTAGTAACCACAAATTCGAATAATTTGAATTTAAATCTGCTTGTCACCCTTAAAATAAAATGAGGCATGTTTAATTTCCCAAATAAAAAAAGGTGTTGGGTGTAATAGGGTCATTCTAGTTAGCCCTTTCGTTAGTGTGTTCTGGCACATAAGTATATACAATTATAAGAACCCAAACTTCCTAACAAACACTTCCTTTCAAAACTGTGATCTGAAATATTATAGTCATGTATAGACCATAGTTTATAGCATCCATATAGAACAAATAGTACAAGCAAAGGCGAAAATAAAAACTGACTTGAAATATTGATATAAAAGGAAAATATGATGGAAGGTGTATTTTATTTTCTTGTTCTAAGTCTTTGTGTTGAGCTAGGCAAACATGTCGGAGAGGGATGGGAGCTTGATCTCTCCCTTTTGAGAAAGAGGAATGGTGAAGTTGCCAATGACAGGAAGGTCAATGACTAGGCCAAGATCCAATTGATAGTCTATGTCCCAATCTGCACCAATGTCCTTTGCCAAGCTCAACAATATGCTATGAGGCACCTTCACTGGCACCTCAAGCATTGTTGTGTCGCTTGCCTTCAACGACCCTGGGTCTGGTATTGTCCCTGATGCTATCTCCCTTTCACCACCCAACACAAAAACAAATACAAATAAACAAGATAAGTAAGTAATACAACATATAAAATTGTTTTCTAAAGTAAAAGTGTACACATTTGCTAACCAAAAAACAGAGACATGTATATAAGGGCACACCAAAATGCACTTTTTTTACTAACCACACAGTTCTAGATTTTTGATGTTAAAATATTGGGAAAAAGAAGTATCATTTTAAACAACACAAACTTGTGTCCCTTTTAGTGATTTACACAAAGTATGATCGGTCATACTTTGTGTAAATCTGAAAAGTTACTTTTTTCTCTCTTCAGTCACATTGTTGACGTGTAAAGTGAAAAAAATAACTTTTCAGATTTACACAAAGTATGACCGGTCAGACTTTGTGTAAGCCACTAAAAGAACACCATTTATATCCCTTAAAAGGACACATTAAACCCTAAAATATTTATGAAGGAACAAGGTTTTGTGCCGTGTCTTTATATATAAATTTATCTTCCTATTTTTGTCCTAAAATTTAAGCAAACAAAATGAAATTTATGTGAAATAATTGGACTAATTCTTTTGATCTGTTGAGATGGTTATTTTTAATCATTTTTTTCTTCATATAGTGATTACTCTTGCTAGAATTTTACACAGAATAAGAAAAACTTATGTGCTGGTAGGAAACCAGTTTAGTTACAAGAATTCAACAAAGTGATTTACACAAAACAAAATGAATGCAAATGTGAGATTCTTCGAAAAAAGTGCTCTACCAAACAACATTTCAAGATCATGAATTCTCTAATACAATCAAGAGAGCAATCAGAGTTACTCTCATGTAATATTTTTGACCAATTTAGGTTTATAACTTATTATCCATTTAACTACAGTTAGATCAACTGTAAATCAAATCTATTTGATTACTATTAGATCAACTCTAAATCAACTACTACCACTTTTTTTCTCTTTCTTTATTTTGCCCGGCTGATTTAGAATTATTTAAACTAATTAAATTGATAGCAAGATTGATAAACCTAAATTAGGGATAATACTC